>VWZE01023672.1:131027-147916 GCA_013396675.1 Eubucco bourcierii | reverse complement strand
CCGCGGGCGGCCGCATCTGCAGGCAGCGGAGCTGGACAGGCCGGGCACCAGCTGGACAGGGGCACGTGGCCCGCAGCCCGCCTCGGGCCAGCGTCTGCGTTCACTGGCGTTGAGGCAAAGGACAGGAGCTGGGAGCTGCACGGCTTGCGACACCGGCAGCTGGGAGCAGCGCCCTAGGAGCCTTCGCCTAGCAGGACCGCACATACCTCCTAGAACCTCAGCATCGGTTAGGGGGGAAAGAAGTTTAGGATCATACACAGAGGATACCAGCACCACGAAGGAGGTGCCGGACAAATGGAAGCCCACAGCAAGAAACAGGCAGGAACTGCACAAGACACAGACCAGAAGCACCTCTGGTCAGGAGGACATGCTGGGGGCCTCGACTCACACAGACATACGAGAGGAGGAGAGGGACAGCAGCTCGGACCTGTCCCGACATCCCAAAATCATTGGCATCTGAACCAACCCCTTCTACCCGGAGCTCATGTGGTTTAGCTTCAGCAGGAAATTAAGCACCACAAGGCTGCTTCAATACTACTACTACTACTAATGATGATGATGATGATAGCTTTATGGTGCTAAACTTCCTGATGAAGTTAATAGTAGTAGGAGTAGTAGTAGAAGTAGCAGTAGTAGTAATACAACAGCGACGTGGCACTAAGCACCAGAGCTGGTAGAGCTAGATAATGGTTGGAGTTGATGACCTTTTAAAGTTATTTTCAAGACAAAATGATTCTAAGATTCCATAATTATAGGAGAGTTTAAATATGAGATGATCTTTCTAGGTAATAACAATGAAAAACCACTCCAAATCACAGGATATTAGGGGTTGGAAGGGACTTCCAGAGACCTTCGAGTCTAACCCCCTTGCCAAAGCAGGATCGCATCCAGGCAGGCTTTAAAACACTCCAGAGAAGAATACTCTATAACCTCTCTGGACAGCCTGTTCCAGTGCTCTCCCATGCTCACCATAATGAGGCATTAAGGAGGAACCTCCTGTGCACCAGCTTGTACCTGTTGTTCCTTGTCCTGTCACTGGGTACCACTGAAAACCCTTGGATCCCTCTAATTCCTTCCAGTTTTCAAGCTTTTCGGACATTTATGCATTTGTTCAACAGCATAAAACTGATGGTGACAGAGTTGAACACCGAACTTGGAAGCCACTCTCTCAGTGTAGCATATCACCAGATCAAACAACCTAAAAGGAAGAAAGGCATTACCACACATGAGATGACACTCTTTGTGTGAAGTAATTACCATGCTCTTTGTACTCACTTAATTGCCTGGTTGTAGAGCTTCAAGAAACACTTTTGGTGAGAGAATGTTTGGGGAAAGCCTTTAGGGGGGAAAACAGAAGCCAGGCTGACTGTTACAACACAACCCAGATAAGATTACAAATATAAATTCTCTGCTCAACAGGCAGAAAATGTGTTTATAATTTCATCATTGTACTCAAGGCTTCCTAACAATTTATGCCTTCGTCGAGTCCAAATAAATTTTCTTATACAACATATGGCACCAAGCTGAGCCAATCAGGAGGCTCCACTGATTGTGCTCCGAGTGCTACAGCAATTTCACGAACGATGCAATATATTTTGTCAGTAAATGTATAGATGGAGAAGCCATTACCAGCATAAATCACTCCTCATTGCTGTATATGTTAGCATATTTGTTACTGTAACTCACAGGTGTGAAGCTCTAAATACACTTCACATGATGATGTCCAATGGGATTTAGCTCCCAGAAGATGCTTAAAAGGACTGGCCCATGGGGATAGCCTTGTTCCACCACTGAACCTGGAATTAGTTACACTGCTGCTACAGGTCCACCAGCAAGCTGAAGTAAGCCAGACCCTGCTACCCAAATAGTGACTGAGAGGGGCTCAGGTGTACTAACACATCCAGACCCAAATACAGACTTTGACTCTTCCACGTCCATCCCAATGCTGTATCACACAGAATCACAGAATGGTAGAGATTGGAAAGGATCTCTGGAGATCATCTAGTCTAACATACCCAACAAAGCAAGGTCACCCCACAGCAGGTTACCCAGGATCACGCTGGGCAGGTATGAAATCTGTCCAGGGGAGGAGACTCCACAACCTCTCTGGGCAGCCTGCTGCAGTGTTCCAGCACCCTCACAGAAAAGTTTTTCGTCATGGAATCATACAACTGATTTGGTTGAAAAAGACCTCTAAGATCATCAAGTCCAACCAGTGACTTAACACCACCACGGCCATTAAACCATGCCCCAAAGCGCCATCTCCTCACATTTTTTTAACACCTTCAGGGATAGCAACTCTACCACCTCCCTAGGCAGTCTGTTCCAATGCCTGAGAACTCTTTCTGTAAAGAAATTCTTCCTAATATCCACCCTTAAACCTACTCTGGCACAATTTCAGGCCATTTCCTCTGTACCACCTGGTGCTAGAGAGGACAAACAGACCCCTCACCTCACTCCAACCTCCTTTCAGGTAGTTGTAGAGAACAATGAGGTCTCCCCTCAGCCTCCTCTTCTCCAGGCTAAACAACCCCAGGTCCCTCAGTCATTCCTTGTAAGATTTGTTCTCTAGACTCTTCACCAGCTTTGTTGCCTCATGTTCAAATGGAACCTCTCAGGTTCTTGTTTGTGCCCATTTTCCCATGTCCTGTTGTTGGGCACCACTGAAGAGTCTGACTTCATCCTCTTATTCCCCACCCTTTAGCTATTGCTTAGCATTGACAAGATCCCTTCTCAAGCTGCTCTTCTCCAGGCTAAACAGCCTCAGGTCTCTCAGCCTTTCCTCCCTACAGAGATGTTCCAGGCCCCTCAGCATCTTTGCAGCTTCTGCTGGACTCTTTCCAGTAGTTCCCTGTCTCTCTTGAACTGAGGAGCCCAGAACTGGACCCAGAAGTCCAGATGTGGCCTCACTAGGATAAAAGACATGGGGAGTAAAACTTCCCTCAACATGCTGGACATTCTTCTTAATGCACTCCAGGAGACCATTGGCCTTCTTGGCCACAAAGCCACATTGCTGGCTCATGGTGATCTTGTTGTCCACTTGTTACCCACAGGTTAAGCTAAGTCTTTGGGGACCAGAGGTGTGTAACTACTCTACACTTGACCTCCACACTGCAACTCAGATGTGAAGAGCAATATAAATTAGTCTCAATTTAACCAACAGATTTTTACACCCCTGTCAGGAAGTACATAGTGTAAAACATCCTTTGTCAGTGTCACTTGGGTTGTCCAGAAGGACACAAAGAAAGCAACTGGCAAACAGCTCCAGGCTTGCTATAATTTCCATCTAAAATTTTAGGATCTGAAGCCTTTTTAGGATGTTTGTCCAGACAGACCTGGCTGTGTGTTGGTTTATTCCAGAACAGACCTTGTATCAGCCAGCAGTACAGAGGGCATAACATGCTGCTCCACAGGCAGCTCTTCCAAGCCCTGGAGCCTTGGCCTTCTCCTCTACCAGAATAACAGTGCTATAAAATAGGCAGCAAAAAGGTCAAGAGAAGCTGCAGCTCCTCTGAAGGCTCTTGGTAATTAACAAGAAGAAGTTCCCAGCAGCCAGGCCAGCACACAAATCCCACCTTCAGCCCACTGACCCAAGGCTTTGTATTCCCCTTGCAGGGTTCATGCCATTCACTGTTGTTCTTCTTGGCTCCCTCCCAACTTATTTTCCCAGCAGCTATGCAGAGAAGAAGTAGCATTCAAATTAAACTCTCTCACTGCAAGGTACCACAAATCACCCTCAAATTCTTATTTAGATTACTCCTGTGCTGCTACCATTTTGGGGTTAAGTTCATTAAATGCAATTCTTTCACCTAAGCACATTCATATCTATCTGTTTGGATCTGGATTTTTTTGCTTATGGAAAAGGGCAACAACCTATCAGCAGCTTAACTCATTTGTATTGCTTGCTGCCTTGACAGCTCTCCATAGATTCATTCAAAACCCAAACTGTTACTTCAAATTGCTTCCAAATGAAATTATTTTTTCACAGCAGCATTTCCACCCCACACACCCCGCTCCACCCCAAACTATTTTAGTCTGTACCTAAGTTTTTCTTTTGTGTTTGGAAGGAGAGCCCACCATCACCACCACTCTTCAAACAATGAAAACAGCTGAAAGCTTGGCCTGAAGAGGAAAGGCAATTGGGGAAATAAAACATTGGAAATTTTCACAGGAGAGGACATGGCAGGCACAAACTCACGTTTCTGATTTCACTTCCAGGAAGCTGAGGTTAATATGGCCCTGCTCACTGTAGGAAGTTGGACTAGATCACAGAATCACAGAAATATTCCAGTTGGAAAAGCCCCTCACGATCACCAAGTCCAACCAATATCTCCACTCTACAAGGTTCACCCTTAAATCCTATCCCTAAGCACCACATCCAAATGACCTTTAATCACATCCAGTGTTGGTGACTCCACCACCTCCCTGGGCAGTACATTCCAATGCCTGACCACTCTTGTTGGCAAAAAATGTTTCCTAATGTCCAGTCTAAACCTACCCAGTCACAGCTTGAGGCCATTCCCTCTTGTTCTATCACTAATTACCTGTGAGAAGAAACCAGCAGCAGCCTCTCCACAACATCCTTTCAGGTAGGTGTAGACAGTGATGAGGTCTCCTCTCAGACTCCTCTTCTTCAAACTAAACAGCCCCAGCTCCCTCATAAGATTTCTTTTCCAGGCCCTACTTTAAAGGCCCTTTCTAGCCCAAACCAATCTATGATTCTAAGCAGCAGCACCATCTTGCTCTTTTATGTAAAACCCAGCCTTATAAATACTTTTTTTTTCAACAGATATTGACTATACTTTAGAGTTTTCAACAGATATCAATCCTCAAAGCTCAGCTTTCATCACTGAAATGCATTTACAGAAATAGCCTCTCCTCTAGTTCCCTCTCTCATGGGTTAAGTAGCTTTGAGGAGTGAACCAAGGGAGAGGAAGAGGAAGGTTAAAACTACCCATCTTCATAAGCACACTTTCCCTCCCTGTATGGCAGAGTATTTGTAGTTGATGCCAGCCTGCTAGGCTGAGAGAGTATCACTAATGCGAGCATCATGCTCCTGTCTATAGGAACTTCTGAGAGTACCTGTCAGTAGCAGAGAAGCTGAGCTCTTCAGTGCCACCACAATGCCCGAAGGTACCTGCTAGTCCATGCCACAGGGATTCAAGCAGCAACACCTCACCAATCACTGAGCCTAAAGCAGCTGCAGCAAGTATGTGATGCAAAACACAGCACTGCCACACATATGCTGGGGTCACAAATTCCTTAGTGAAGCACAGAATCATAGAACTGTTGTAGTTGGAAGAGGTCTTTACAATCATAAAGTCAAACCATTAACCCAGCACTGCCAAGTCACCTCTAAACCATGTCCCTCAGCACCACATCTGCAAGGCTTTTAAACATCTCCAGGAATGATGAATCCACACCTGCCCTAGGCAGCCTGTCCCAGGGCTTGACAGCTGTTTTGGGGAACAAATTTTTCATAATGTCCCACCTAAACCTATGCTGATGCAATGTGAAGCCATTTATTTTTCTCCTATCACTTGTTACTTGGGAGAAGAGACTGAACTCCACATTGCTCCAGCGTCCTTTCAGGAAGTTGTAGAATCATAGAATCATAGAATGGTAAGGTTGGAAGTGACCTCAAGGATCATCTAGTTCCAACCCCCTGCCATAGGCAGGGACACCTCCCACTAGTACAGGTTACTCATGGCCTCATCCAATCTGGCCTTGAACACATCCAGGGAGGGAGCATCCATCTCTCTTGTAGAGAGCAAGGAAGTCTCTCCTGAGCCACCTTTTGTCCCAGCTGAAAAACTCCAGTTCCCTCAGGCAGTCCGCAGAGGCTTTGTTCTCTAGACTCTTTACCGACTTTGCTACCCTTCTCTGGACACGCTCCAGCCCCTCAATGTCCTTCTTGTCATGAGGGGCCTGAAACTGAACCCAGTACTCAAGAGGTGCAGTCTCACAGGAGGATAATCACTGTGCTAGAAGAGATGATGCATCCTTTTGGAGAGCATCTGCTGCTGGCGCTTACTGCCCACTGTCACCAGTGCCCCATCCTGCTCTGTGGGGCAAGGGGAAAAGATTCTCCTCTCACATGCAGCCGTTGCAGGAAACACTCCTGCCTCTCTGAAGCGTGGCTCTGAATGACAAACGGCACAAGCCAGGAATTTTGGCAAATTAAAAAGTGTAATTTATGATGCTGCATAATTCTAGCTGCTTAGCAGGTGTGACATTATGTGCTTATCTGAAAGCCAAAAGAGGTAAATTGGATGAAAATGTGTTTTGCAGTAGGTCGTTAATCAGAAAGGACCACTGGCTCCTTCAAACCCCAGGTGTGTTCTCCCAGAGCGTTGTGCCAGCAGCAGAGACAACCCAGCCCCGTGCATTCCTGGCTGCCCATGAGGACTGCTCACCTTCTTGGGTTTGGCAGCAGCTGACAGATCTGTATCACAGCAGCTTTTCCTCACAAGCATTCAGCTCCCGATACCTTTTCCCCCAGCAGAAGAGCTGATCACTGATTCTCAGCAGGAACTGGCACAGCTCCTTGGCTTATTCAGTATCCTACAAAGAGCTGCTGAGTAAAGTGATTCTGGAGAAAGAAAGAGAATAACATTAGTCTGGAGCCATTCCCACCCAGTGTCATAGCAGAGTTCATCAGCCAGGAGATTTCTTTTGTGTCCAAAAAGAATAAGATTAATCTCTGTTAGAGAAGAAAATTAGCCTCTCTGTGTGTTGAGGTTTTACTATGGCTCATAACTGCTGCTACACTTGCTCAAAAATCTAAAAACCCCAGGAAAAAAATGAGTCACAGAATCTTTGTGGTTGGAAGAGACCTTTAAGATCATCAAGTCCAGTCACTAACTCAGGNCTGACCCCTGAGGGACACCACTTGTCACTGGTCTCAAGTCCAGTCACTAACTCAGACACAATTAAACCATGTCCATCAGCACCACATAAAATCATAGAAGCATAGTCAGGGTTGGAAAGGACCACAAGGATCATCTAGTTCCAACACCTCCTGCCATGGGCATAACTTGAAGACTGTCAGAAAAGAAATTGCTACAACATGTATAAAAGAATAAAAAGGCCCTTCCCAGGACTAAAAGTGGTTCATTCGAACCACTTGGGAGTAAATGCTAATATTATGAGTGAGGGAAGGAATTGTTTAGAAAGTAGAAAAACCTGATGTTGACACCCTGTTATAAAGCATCAAGGACTCAGGGGGCTGCCCTGGGCTATGTCACATACAGGTCCTTTAACTTGATTTCATCATCTTTCATTTCTTCAGGTTTAGGGCACAAAGAATAAAAAGATTATATCTACTTTATTATTTAGTCAATCCTTGGAGGCTCAGAGTACAGATGTCATGTGCACAGCCATGAGATACTCCTAATTCAGCAGCAGAGAATATAGAAGAGGATAAAGCAAAGCATGGTATCGAAACTGTTCCTTGCTCCCTTCTCCTGGCACTGAGCAGGGAAAGGCACTGCCACCCACTTGGCTTCTCAGAGCATGTGGGTTACCTGTCTGGCTGCTTTCATAGACTTACAAGTATAGAATCATGAAATGGTTCAGGTTGGAAAGGACCTTTAAATTCCATCTAGTCCAACTCACCTATGGACAGCAGGAACATCTTCAACTAGATCAGGGTGCTCAGAGCCCCAAACAGCCTGAGACCAGGAAGGGTTCCAGGGAAGGGGCATCTACCACCTCTGCCGGCAACCTGGGCAATCTTTTCACCATGCTTAGTGTAACAAAGGTCTTCCTTCTCTCTAATCTAATTCTTCCCTCTTTTAGTTTAAAACCATCACCCTTGTGCTGTCACAAGAGGCCCTGCTAAAACAGTCCATCCCCAGATTTCCTACAGGCCCCTTTAAGTGCTGAAAGCCCATAATACCATCTCAGCTTCAAGAAATAGTCTTTCCAAAAGGTGTAGCTTACCAGAGAGGTGGGGAGAAGATGCTATTTATTATTGAAGAGGCATAGAAATGGGAGTGAAAATCAGTGCAACAAAGCTGTGTTTGAAGTTTAGCTACATTAGCACTCTGCAGACAGAATCTTCCTGTGTTGTGATATGAAACACTCCTTAAAATATCCTTTATTTGGGATGTGTGAGTTGGGTTCCTACTTTTTTCTTCTCTTCAGTTCTCATCTCTACAGGTCTCTGCTGGCTCCTCAGCCTTCCAAGCAGAGTAAGGCTGTCAGACAAAGCAAGCTGTGAGACAGACTCAAAACTCCCAGCTTGGAGTGTCTCTAGTTGGACAACAAGATGGGTTGAACTGACAGGCAGCTGATCAAGAGGTCTCCTCTCGTTCTTTGCACCAAGGTCCATTGGAGTCCTGCTGTGTTTCCTTCCCTTTCTCCCAGTGCATTAGAATCACAGAGCCATAGATTCATTTTGGTTGGAAAAGACCTTTAAGATCAGTGATTCCAACCATTATTTGGTTCTACCAAGTATGGTGATGAAGGATGGTCCCTCAGCACCACATCTTGCTGTTTTCAGCATGTCTTGGGGTGAGGATTCAACTGCACCCCCAGGGAGCTTGTTCCAGTGTTTGAGAACCCCTTCAGGGAAGAAGTTTCTTCTAACATCCAACACAAACCTCCCCTGGTGCAGCTTGAGGTTTGGATTTCTATGGGGTGTCCAGGACAAGGGGAAGTGTTGCTGAGTGAATTGAGGCTGAGAGGAAATTCATCTTCCTACTAATTCCTGCTCATATTTCTACCTCAGTCGAATCCCCTAATTTACTGCCACCTTCACCCCTCATAACAGCTCCCAAATAGGGTGTGAAATACCAGTGAAAAGAACAGTGGATTTTGGAGAGCCCAGAGCAAATACCTCCTTCTGATTTTTATTGTCATTTAGTTTTTGGAACTTTTCTCTCTGCCTCTCCTTTAAGTCCTTGATTCAATCCTCGACAGTTTCTTTGCAGCTCAGAAGGCTTCCTCATTTTTCACACCAGATTTTGTGACACACTATATCAAGCACCTTACTGAAAGCTCAGAAACTGTGCAATCGATTTCATTCCCATCATCCATTCATTCAGTAATTCCATCAAAAAAATAATCTAGCTTGGGTGGTACGATTTGTTCTTTGTAAACCTGGACAGATTATTTTTTTTTTCCCCTGGAGGTTTTCTATCTCCCACATATATGCATGGAGCTCTTTTCCCCTTAATATTCCATTCCTAAACCACAGACTGATACTGGAGTCACCAGAAAGGACATTCTGACACCCATGGCAGGTAGGAAGAGTTTGAAGGAACCTTCCAGACGTTTTACTACAGGACGGTGGCAATTGGTAGAGTAGATTTCAGAATCTGGTGCTTTCAGTCCTGGCATTGCTAGGATCCCAGTTACTGCTTTCAAGTGGGTTAGGGGAGCAAAAAAGAGTAAAAAGATCACGTAATTATAGAATCGTAGCATGGTTTGGGTTGGAAAGACCTTCAAAGGTTATCTACTCCACCCCCCACTGCACAGAGTAGGGACATAAAATCATAGAATGGTTTAGGTTGGAATGGACCTTAAAGCTCATCCATTTCCAACCCCCTGCCATAGGCAGGGACACCTCCCACTAGTACAGGTCATAGAATCATAGAATGGTTTAGGTTGGAAGGGACCTCAAAGCTCATCCAGTTCCAATCCCCTGCCATAGGCAGGGACACCTCCCACTAGTACAGGTTGCTTGAAGCCTCATCCAATCTGGCCTTGAACACCTCCAGTGAGGTGCATCCACAACCTCCCTGGGCAACCTATGGTAGTGTCTTACCACCCTCACTGCAAAGAACTTCTTCCTAACATCCAGTTTAAATCACCCCTCTGACAGTTTAAACCCATTTCTGCTCATCCTGTCATTACAAGACCTTGTCAATAGTCCCTCCTCAGCCCTCCTGTAGGCCCCCTTCAGATACGAGAAGGCTACTACAAGGACTCCTCGAAGCCTTCTCTTCTCCAGGCTGCAGAACCCCAACTCTCTCAGCCTGTCCTCATAGCAGAGCTGCTGCAGCCCTCTGAGCATCTTTGTGGCCCTCCTCTGGACTCGCTCCAACAGTTCCATGTCTTTCTTGTATGTTGTTCAGAGCTCATTCAACCTAACAAGGAATGCTTCCAGGGATGGGGCAGTTCTTACCTGGGCCAGTGTTTCACCACTCTCAGTAGAAAAAATGTCTTGATTCTGTCTAGTCTAAATCTCCTTACTTTAGTTTTAAACCATTAGTGATAAAGCTCATGGGTTGAGGTAAAGGCAGTTTAACAGATAAAGCAGAAGCTACACACACAAGTAGAGCAAACCAAGGAATTCATTGCCCACTTCCCATCAGGCAGGTGTTGAGCCACCTCCAGGAAAGCAAGGCTCCATCATTCATGACAGTGACCTGGGAAGACAAATGCCATCATCCTTCATCAATAAGAAGACAGAACTTGGTACCAGGTCACAGTATCACAGTATCACAGTATCGCAAGGGTTGGAAGAGACCTCAGAGATCATCAAGTCCAACCCATCACCACAGCCCTCAAGACTAGACCATGGCACTAAGTGCCATGTCCAAACGTGCCTTGAATGCCTCCAGGGACGGTGACTCCACCACCTCCCTGGGCAGCCCATTCCAGTGACAAATTACTCTCTCAGTGAAGAACTTCCTCCTCACCTCCAGCCTAAACTTGCCTTGGCGCAGCCTGAGACTGTGTCCTCTTGTTCTGTCACTGGTTGCCTGAGAGAAGAAGGTAACCTCCTCCTGGCCACAACCACCCTTCAGGTAGTTGTAGACAGCAATAAGGTCCCCCCTGAGCCTCCTCTTCTCCAGGCTAAACAGTCCCAGCTCCCTCAGCCTCTCCTCATAGGGCTGTGCTCCAGGCCTCTCACCAGCCTCGTTGCCCTTCTCTGGACACGTTCAAGCACCTCAATGTCCTTCCTAAATTGAGGGGCCCAGAACTGGACACAGTACTCGAGGTGTGGCCTGACCAGTGCAGAGTACAAGGGGAGAATGACCTCCCTGCTCCTCCTGGGGTTGTTGTGGCCAAAGTGCAGCACCAGCTAGAGAAGGAGGATATGCCTATTAAGGGGTCTTTACTAAACTCAGTCTTAGGAGAGGACAGACTTCAGAGAACTAGAGTTCCCTCTGAATGTTGGAACTAGATCTTTAAGGTCCCTTCAACCCAACATTCTAAGATTCTGTATGATTCTGTGAATTGTGATCATTGCTCCCCTTGCAGTGCAGGAAAGAAGGAGATTCTATACATCTTCTTCGGAGTCCTTTGGATTCTTTTCCAGCAGTGTGAGGTGTACTATAAGAAACTCACTCTTAGGTAGAAATTCCTACAGCCCTTCCCAGTCTTGCACTCATGTGGAGGCAGGTGCCACAGGGAAATGTGGACTTAGCATCTCAGGTCACTGTTGGCCTGGGGACGACCATGATCCAGCCTCAGGAGTTTTACTGCCCTTATTTCTGTTCCCCATTCCATTTTGCAGTGAATGTTCTGATAGTCTAATCACCACATGGATTGCATTAGCTACATTTTTGCCTTACATGAGCCATCTTAAGCCTCTTTTAATGTGGGTAATCAAGAACTGATTGCATGATGCCATAGGGGACAGAAAAGGTTGCAAACAAATGGTCTGTAACACACATATTAACCCCTCCTTTCCATTTGCTGTTTCCTAGTTCCCATCCAGAACTTTTTTCCTGTATGTTGCTGGGAACCAGTCAGCTCCTCAGGCACAGCAGCTAGAGCTTGGCAGAGCTTGAGGTGCAGGGAGATGGGAGAGATGAAAAAGAGAGGGAGAAGCAGATGCATTTATTTCTCAACTATTTTAATGACTGAAAGAAGATGGGCAAAAGGGTCAAAGCTTTGCTGAAAAGCTCTGTTAACATTTTTATTCCAAAGGATTTTTTTTCCTCTGCATCTTACTACGCCAAGATCAGAGATAGTTCATATGCACTTCAGTCTGTGGTCACAAACCACGTTCACACTGAACAATCCTTTTGATTTCTATGAGCCATCTTCCTCATACAGAGACACTATCAACACCTGCATGCAGACCACAGACCTCAGCCCAGAAGGAGTTCCTAAGATGTTAACAAATCTCATTTAACCTCCCCAGCCTCTGCTAGGAAGTTGTGATTTCCAGTGTAAATAACAAAATGGTCTATACACACTGTTTGTGAATGTGTCAGACAGAGCACAGAGCTGCCTGGCACCTGGGCCGATGTTTGCTATAACTTTCTGTAAAAAATCCCCATTGGAAAAGGGCTTGAGAGGCCTCTTCCTAGGAGTGAGCCATCAGAAGCAACACCCTTACTCCTCCCTGCCAGCCAGCTTCTCAGAGCTCACCTTCTGAAGCTCTTGAATAGCCCTGCGCTGCTCAGCTGCATAGCCCAGCACATTTAGCTGCCTACTTTCTCTGCACCTCCCCAGTTAGGTTAAAGCATGTGTCTGGAAAGCTGCCTGGTTGGAAAGGACTTGGAGGTGTGGGTTGGCAGCCAGCTGAAGATGAGCCAGCAGTGTGCACAGGTGCTAGCCAAGAAGGCCAACAGCATCCTGGCTTGGATCAGCAGGACTAGGGCAGAGATTGTCCCCTGGACTGGGCACTAGTGAGGCCATACCTCAAATGCTGGGTTTAGTTTTGGGCCACTCACTCCAAGAAGGATATTGAGGTGCTGGAGCAGGTCCAGAGTATGGCAACAAAGCTGACAAAGGTTCTGGAGAACAGGACTTGTGAGGATTGGCTGAGGGAACTGGGGTTGTTTAGCCTGCAGAAAAGAAGGCTCAGGGGAAACCTTCTCACTCTTACAGATCCTTGAAAGGTGGTTATAGCAAGCTGGGGGTTGGTCTCCTCTCCCAAGGAACAAGTGATATGATGAGAGAAAGCAGCTTTAAGTCGCACCAGGGAGGGTTGGACATTGGGAAAAAAATCCTTACTGAAAGGGTTGTCAAGCTCTGGAACAGGCTGCCCAGGGAGGTGGAGAAGTTACCATCCCTGGAGGGATTTTAAAGCTGTGTAGATGTGGTGCTGAGGGACATGGTTTAGTGGTGACTTGGCAGTGCTGAGTTAATGGTTGGACTCGACGATCTTAAAGACCTCTTCCAATCCAAACTATTCCAAGATTCCTCATGTCTGAAGGGCAACAGAAGCATCCTCCTGAGCCTTTTGAGAGTCTCCATAGGGACAAAGAACATTTCTAGCCCAGGATGAATTAATTTTGTTACTCCCTCTGGCCCTTCTTTCCTAGGTCATGGCCTCCTTTGGTCTTCATGCCCACAGATAGAGTTTTTCTCAGGAAGGTGCAGACAGCAAAGCACAAATTTTGCCTTTTATGTCAGAATGGCTCAGGGCTTGAAATTATTAAAGGTGATTAGTCTGACCACTAAAGCATTTACCACGAGCTTGCCAACTGGATCCCATCTGATTTCTGTCAAGGAAAACAAAGCAAACCCCCATTTGGATGACTTAGAATGAGGTGCTGATTTATATTTATTTCAGCAGAAAAGTTAAGCCTTTTCAAAGAGGATAAAGTTCCACTGAGACTGAGTGACAGATCCTAACATAAGAAGCTTTAGCATTTTATTCATTTATAAGAATGTATTTGTATTCACTGTAATGTGTGACAATTCCAAATAACCTTTTTTTATTTTTTTTCCTTTTTCTTTTTTCTTTTTTAATGTGCTTTTTTATTGAAATGGGAGAAATGTGTTAACAGAAGCCTCTGCTCAGAAATCCAGTATTTGCAACATATTTTATGCAAATAGCTGTCCTTCAAGGTTACTGTCTGGTGTCCAAAGGTAGGGAGAGAGCTCTCTACAAAGTCTTGCTAGGGTATAACACCAAACCTGCAACCAGCAGAAAAAGGGAGATTAAGGCCTGGTTTCACCTTGGTCTAGATGATAACAATGCACTCACCTCAGTGCTGACAGCCTAACCTGGGTTTTACTAGGTCTGCTGGCATTAAAGACTCTTTCTCTTGCAGGTGAACTAACATGAAACCTCTCCTAGCTTACACCACACCTCCTGCTACTGCTCTAGAATGGTTTTGGTTGATGGGGACCTTTAATAGTCATCTAGTTCACCCCCCCCCTGCAGGCAGCAAGGACATCTTCAACTAGACACAGAACCAGAGAAACATCCAGGTTGGAAAAGCCCCTCAGGATCACCAAGTCCAATCAATATCCCTACTCTACAAGGTTCACCCTAAACCATATCCCCAAGCACCGCATCCAAACAACTTTTAAACACATCCAGGGTCGGTGACTCCACCACCTCCCTGGGCAGCTCATTCCAGTGCCTGAACACTCTTTCCATGATTTTCTCTTTCCTAATGTCCAGTCTAAACCTACCCAGTTGCAGCTTGAGACTATTTCCTCTTCTTCTATTACTAATTACCCGTGAGAAGAGACCAGCAGCAGTCTCTCCACAAGGTCCTCTCAGGTAGCTGTAGACAGCAGTGAGGTCTCCTCTTTTTCAAACTAACCATCCCCAGCTCCCTCAATTGCTCCTCATAAAATTTATTCTCCAGGCCCTTCCCCAGCTTCATTGCCCTCCTCTGCATTCACATCCCTCTTGTAATGAGGTGCCCAAAACTGAACACAATACTTGAGGTGTGGCCTCACCAGAGCAGAGTACAAGGGGACAATCACCTCCCTACTCCTGCTGGACACAGCATTTCTAATCCCAGCCGGTAGGCCATTGACTTTCTTTGCCACCTGGGCACACTGCCTGCTCATACTGAGTTGCTTAGCAGTGACGACCCCCAGGTCCCTTTCAGCTGGGCAGCTTTCCAGCCACACTGCCCCATGCCTGTAGCATTGCTTGGGGTTGTTGTGGCCCAAGTGCAGGACCTGGCATTTGGCCCTCTTGAAGCTCATGCTTTGACATTGGCCCATGCATCCAATCTATCCAAGTCCTTCTGTATAGCCTCCCCTACCCTCCTGCAGATCAACACTGCCACCTAACTTGTCATCTGCAAACTTCCTGCTGACACACTCTGTGTCTTCATCAAGGTCATCAATAAAGATGTTAAACAGAAGTGGTCCCAACACTGAGCCCTGAGGAACACCACTTGTGACAGGCTGCCAACTGGATTTAACTCCATTTAACTTCACTACTTTAAGTAGTGAAAAGTTGCAGTAAGGTCTCCCCAGAGCCTTCTGTTCTCCAGGACAAACAACCCCAGCTCTCTCAGCCTTGCCTCAAAGCAGAACAGTTCCAGCCCTCACATCATTATTATGGCCTCCTCTGGCCCCACTCCAGCAAGCCCATGTCTCTCCTGTTCTGAGGACTCCAGAGCTCAACCCAGCACTGCAGATGGACTCTCAACATAGAGGAGCAGAGGGACAGAATCTCCTTCACCCGCTCGCTGCCCACTCTGCTGGGGATACAGCTCAAGACAGCCTCTGGGCTATGAGTGTATATTGCCAGCTCGTGCCCCGCTTTTCACCCACCAGCATCCCCAAGTCTTCTCCACAGCAGTGCTGTGTAGCTTTTCTGTTAGCTGTGCTGTGGTTTATGTCTGAGTAAATCTGGGGGACAAATGTGAAAGGCTAAAATTTTTCATTCTGCTCTTCAGAGTTGAAGAACTACTGTAGTGAACATCATTGCTGTGGACTCAAGTCATCTTGAGAAAAATGAACGGAAACCAGGAAGAAACCAACATCTTGAAAAATGACCCACAGCTTGGAAAGAACATTCATCACCCTACAGATAAATGCAGCAAGGTTAGAGAACACTGGGGATGTTTAAAGATTCAGTGGGAGAACTTTCCAAAGGCAAGAAAGAGGAATAATTGATCCCTGGCATTCATATTTATTGTTATTTGTTGCATTTAGTAGTATTTAGGAGCATTTATGTCTCAGAATTTCCTCTGCAGTACCTAAAGAGCACGATGACAGGCACTACAGGAAAGCTTAAAATAGATATTTTTGACTACCAAGGATGTGGGGGGAGAAAAAAAAAATAGAAGCTATTTGTAGAAAAACAGCCACATCATCTTTTTTAATCTTTTGTGTGTGTGTGGTTTTTTTTTCCCTTAGATGCTGAGTTAGATCCCCAAATGAGAAGTCTCCAGAGGGGACAGGAGGATGACATTTCTGTTGTCTGGCAGCTCTTCAGGCTGTGACATTTGGTTGGACTCGATGATCTTAAAGTTGTGGGGTTTTTTTTTCCAACCAAAATGATTCTACAATTCTATGATTTATTGTTGCTGCTGAGTTTGTTACTCTGCCCAAGGATAAAAACAACCCACGTCCATTGTGCCAAGGCGCTGCCTTTCCACATCCAGTGCCTCTGCTGAGGACTCTGGGTGAGGGAAGGGCTGCCCTGGGGCACTGGATTCTGCTCTTGTACTATTCAAGCCTTCAGAAAAAGCCTGAAGGAAACAGATACCTTCCTGTAAAACATCTGATCTGTGAAGCTGCCTGTTTCCCATCTGATAAATGAACAGCATGTACTAACCAGCTCTAATGGGCAGGATACAGGTGAGTGGCTCAAAATTGGTATAAGAATAGGAACAAATGGCATGGAGTGAGGGACAGAGAAAATGCCCATTTGGGGTGCCTGTTTTTGTCACCACAATAGAGATGGATTTCTCAAAGCATGTCGATATCCCCTTTTACCCCCACAGTAGCATTTCTGGGGGAAGGGCAATGCCATTGCAGTTTCTGCTTTGATAAGAATGAATCAGAAATGGAAACCAAAGGAAAATGACACCAAAGGCATTTAAAATTCACATCCTAAATATCTTCTTTTTTTTTTTTTTTTTCCCCCTTTGCATATTTACTCCCTTGATTGGCATTAGCATGCAGCCTGGTACCCGATGAAAGCACAGCCTAAGTTCATCAAAGATAACAAGTAATTCTGAGTAATGACTAAATGGCATTCCCAGGTATCTACTTTA
>VWZE01023672.1:71725-122032 GCA_013396675.1 Eubucco bourcierii | reverse complement strand
AAAAAAAAAAAAAAAAAAAAAAAGTCAGGGTTACATTTCTAAAAGCACAGTCTTACACTGCAGGATTTCTTCAGTCAGTTTTCTCTGCTTATCTTCTCTCATGTTTATACTACACAAGCAATGGGCTGCTGCAAAAAGGTCACAAGACAAGGACCATTTAAAAGTCAAATGGAGAAGCACAAAGAGGAGCAACAGAGGGGTGAACCCTGAAGAGAAACCCTGCTTCAGGACATGAGCTGGAGAGCAGACAGATGTGATTCCCAGAACAATGCTGAGTATTTTTAGCTTAAATTGTGTTCAGAAGAGTGCAATCAGCAGGTTGGGGGCGGTTCTCCTCCCCTCTACTCTGCCCTAGTCAGGACACATCTGGAGTACTGGGTCCAGTTTTGGGCTCTCCAGTTCAAGAGACACAAAGAACTACAGGACAGAGCCCAGCAGAAGCTACAGAGTTGATGAGGGGAATGGAACATCTGCGTGAGGAGTAAAGACTGAGAGACCTGGGGCTGGTTAGCCTGGAGAAAACTGAGAGGGGAGCTTATCAATGCTCAGCAAGAGCTACAGGATGGGGTTTAAGAGCATAGGGACAGACTCTTTTCAGTGGTGACCAGTGGCAGGACAAAGGGCAACGGGCACAAAATAGAACACAAGGGGGTTCCATCTGCTTCCTTCCAAACTCCCTGCAAGTCAGAAGCCAATAACCTGAGCAGGGATAGCTACAGACCCAATAACAAAATTGCTCTATATCCCTTGCTATCCTTCAGCCATATTTCCACATCCTTCCAGAAGGAAGGATGAAAAATCAACATAGCTATAAGCTATGAAACATGAAGATGGCATTCTAGTGATGCTGTTAGAATTGATACCTGTACTGGCAAAACAGCTTCATTGTTCTCCTTTGCTCCTTCTTCCCAAAACCTAGCATAAATGTCTGGTTTTGAGATGATCACCTACAGTGAACTTTCAGCTCTTCATTTCACTCATCTGCCAAGATAAACAAGCAGTGCAATACAGACCAACCTGAGGTGGCCTCAAAAGAGTTAATTTGAAGGACAGCATAGCCCAAAACCACACACCAAGAGAGAATAACCCTGCTGAGGAGTACTCAGGCTGCCTCAAGTTCTGCTGTCTCTTCACTGGTGCCCAGTGGCAATGGATACAAACTGGAGCACAGGAAATTCTGCCTCAGTGTGGGGACAAACTTCTTTGCCATGAGGGTACTGGAGCACCAGAGCAAGCCTCCCAGAGAGTCTCTTTCTCTGGAGAATTTCAAAAGCCACCTGCATGCCTATGTGGCCTGCCCTAAGTGAACCTGCTTTGCCATGTGGTTTGGAAAGATGATCTTCAGAGGTCCCTTCCAACTCCCACCGTTCCATGATTCTGTAATGACTCTGAAGTACAGACATGGCTTTTCGGAATCACAGCTCTTTGGACTGGATAATTGCATTTAAACAGGTAACTAAGTTCTCTCTGGAAAGCAATTTGTATTCATTATCTGCTTCCTAGTCGATCTTTATGTCATCTTTAACCCATCCAGGCAAAGATTCTGTATCATCATCTACACAATCGATTTTAAAAAGAGCACTGAAGTATTTTAACGATCCCTTTGGAACCTGCTGGAGACACCCAGCTCTGTCAGCACGGTTATCAGCTGCACATCAAAGCCCCTCAGCAATCCAGTTTAAAATCTCTATGCTGTGCACACTTCCCACAAGGATCACATCTTTTATTCAGAATGTGCCTTATTACATCAAAGCCACCAGAGGAATCCAACACTGTATGAATACAGCTGCCTTGTTCCATTAGATCCACAGCTGACTATAAAATAAACATGGTGAGTTTCCTTGGAAAGACAGCCCTACCTCCCATGAAATGATGATGGTTGACAGTTGAAATTTACAATTTTATTTAAAACAACATTTATTGTTTTGCTACTTTGCGTGGCATTCAAGCAGATAAGTAGGTCCCTCCTCTTCCTTCAGTTTGTCTGGAAATAACCTGTCTTCAACTTTCCAAGGTAATTTGAAAATTAGTATTATTTAATGCCACCTGAAGAAGAACTTTAACAGAACATGAATTATTGGTATACATTTATTTGATTTTGGAAGATGGCACTCATTTTCTCCTTTCTGTATTTCTTTGGTAGAGAAAAGGTTGCCCAGAGAGGTAGTGGAGGCTCCATCCATGGAGGCACTCAAGGTCAAACTGATCCAGCTGAAGATGTCCCTGCTCACTACAGGAAGCGTTGGACAAGATGACCTTCAAGGGTCCCTTCCAACCCAGCACATTCTAGGATTCTAGGATTACTTGATTCTAACCATGCTGAAAAATTTTATTATTCTATTTCTTCCTGTCCTTAATCTGCAGTTGCATGTACAGAATTAGCAGGTAATGAGATAAATTAGGAAGGATTGAGTGCCAACTGTGAGAACCCAGCTCTTCATCTGTTATTTAAAAGACAATAGACTTTGAAGATGTAATAAGACATAAAGGATGATAATGAGCATCAGAACCATAGTGAGACTAGAAACTTTTAAGTGAACCTTAATTATATTTTTCAATTTTCAGTAATCGGCTGCCAGTAAATCCCTCCTGTAGCAGTCAGACCAGAATACAAGACAGCTTTTTCTGTCTTCCTTTCTTAAAACACTGGCAAGGCTTTCCTGCAGGATTTTCTTGATACCTTTTCTTCACCTTGTCAGTAACTGAGGGCTCAGAGCTAAGTGGCCAAGGAAATGTTTCTCCTAATTACACAGCAAAAATCATTACAGTAGGGCAAGGATTTCCTATGTGTAAAGCCCAACTTGAGATTCACATGTGGAATTTCCTTAGCTCGTAAATGATAGAAAATGGGACCTTTTTTTTTTTCAAATATCCCTTAGTTTTGGCTGCCTTCACATCCAACTTGAGATTCACATGTGGAATTTCCTTAGCTCATAAATGACAGGAAATGGGACCAATTTTTTTTTCAAATATCCCTTAGTTTTGGCTGCCTTCACATCCAACGTTCAGAGGAACCTGCATCTACATGTGGATCTCAGTTAAAACCTCTAGAAGTCGAGCCCTCATCTTTGCCACCTGCTGTTGCTGAAAAACCTGGGTTGTGTGAATTCTAGCTCCTCAGTATTCGGAGAGGTAGAAATTTCCTCCAAAAGTACAGTAAGCAACACTCATCCAGAGCATTTTCCTTCAAATGATTTATGGCAATACTTCCTCTAATTCCATTCTTACCTTTGCTTGGAATTTGAACAACAGAAATGGTTGTTTTGAAAAGGTCCATGCCTAGAAGCAAAAGTGTCATCCTGAAGTAAATGCATTAGGTTTGGATTTGATAGTCAAATCCACCCCAGCCAACATCAGGATCACCTGCACTGCTGTACAGAGAAGTGTCCACCCATGGTTGTGGTCTGTTGGATTGCTTCACTGGAAACATTCAAAACCCACCTGGATGAGTTCCTGTGTGGCCTGCTCTAAGTAGTCCTGCTCTAGTAGGGGCATTGGACTAGATGATTTCCAGAGGTCACTTCCAACCCCTAACATTCTGTGATTCTATGAAATTTAGGGGAGACTCCACCATCCTTCCCAGCAGGGACAGCTCACACTGGGCTTTCCAGAAACGCCTGACTGTGCAGGGTCCCAGCACGCAAGGCCAGAGGCCCACTCTCTAAATTGGACAGATACGGATGTGGTGGGTGGACTGTGCAGGGGATGGTTGCATACAGAGAGGTCAATGAGTTGATAGCCAGATGGAGATCAACAGCAAGTCCTGTCCCACAAGAGTCTACACTGCAACCATTGGTGTTCAGTGTCTTCATCAGTGACACAGACAATGGGACTGAGTGCACCACCACCAAGCGTGCCGACAACACTCGGCTGAGTGGTGTGGTTGACATACCTGAGAGACAGGACCATTCAGAGGGAAGAGGGACCTGGAAAACCTTGAGAAGTGAGCCTGTGTGTACCCCAGGAGGTTCGAGAGCCCCAAGTGCAAGGTCCTGCACGTGGGTCAGGACAACCCCTGTTATCAACACAGGCTGGGAGGATGCAATAGATTGTGGAGAAGGACCTGGGGCTGTTGGTGGGTGAAAAACTCGACATGAGACAGCAATGTGTGCTCACAGACCAGAACCAGCTGTGTCCTGGGCTGCATCCAAAGCAGTGTGGGCAGCAGGTGGAGGGAGGGGATTCTGCCCCTCTGCTCCATTCTGCTGAGACCCCACTTGCAATGTTGGGTCTGGCTGTGGAATCCTCATCTCGGGAGAGACATGGACCTGTTGGAGCAGAGCCAGAGGAGGCCCCAAGAATGATGAAAGGGCTGTAACCCCTCTGCTGTGAGGACAGGCTGAGAGAGCTGGGGTTGTTCAGCCTGGAGAAGAAAAGGCTCCTGGGAGACCTTCTTATGGCCTTTCATTACTAAAAGATGCCAATCAGAAAGCCGGGGACAGACTTTTTAGCAGGGCCTTTTGTGACAGTACAAGGGATGGCGGTTTTAACTTAAAAGAGGGAGATTTAGACTAAAAGGAATAAAGTTATTACACTGAGGGTGGTGACACAGGTTGCCCAGAGAGGTGGAAGTTGCCTGATCCCTGGAAATACTCAATTCAGGTTGCTCAGGTTTCTGAGCAATCTAATCTAGCTGTAGATGTTCTGTCCAATGCAGAGGAGTTGGACCAGATGACCTTTAAAGGTCCCTTCCCACCCAAACCACTCTACCGTTCTATAAGGCGCTGGTGCAAAGCTTCGGCCGGTCTCTGAGGCCTGACGGCGAAGAGCTGCCCGCGCTGCACTTTCTCGGTGCACACAAGCAAGGGCCGGACGGGCGGGGCGGAAGGACGGACGGGACGGAAGGACGGAGAGCCGAGAGGCCGTTCCCGCCCCCGGCACTGCGGCGCGGGCCGCAGCTCCGGCGCTCTAGAGGGCGCTGCGCAGCCCGGCCTGGCGCAGGCTTGGGCGCGTCGCTCGCGGCGGCTGTGGCGGCGGCGCAGTTCCCGTTCCTGTTGCTGCTGCCGTTCTGTCGGGCTGGGCCAGGCGCCGGCGGCCGTGTCTCGTGCGCGCTGCTTCTTCCTGCCCTCTGCCTCTCAGTCGTTGGTGCTGGTGGCGGGGAGGGAGCGCGGGGCGCCAGCGCGGCGCCGCATGCGGCGCTGATGGAGCCGGGCTCGGGGCTGCCGCAGCGCAGATTGGGGGGCAGTGGGTTAGACCTCGGGACTGGTTCAGCCGGGGGTTCGCCGGCGCTCTCCGGGGGACAGGCCCGCCGCAGGAAGCAGCCGCCGCGCCCGGCCGACTTTAAGCTGCAGGTGATCATCATCGGGTCGCGGGGGGTGGGCAAGACCAGCCTCATGGAGCGTTTCACCGACGACACCTTCTGCGAGGCCTGCAAGTCCACCGTGGGTAAGAGCCCGTCCGGCCGCGCCCCGTCCCGGGGGAGGGGGGCTGGCCTAGTGCCGATGCTCGCTTTGCCCACCCTGCTGCAGGGGCCTGGCCGTAGAGAAATGAGGCTCGGTGAGGCTGCCGCCTTCCCTGGCTCCTCTCCCGCCTTCCCCCAAGTGTGGGCCCCTTCCCCACATGCCGGCTCCAGGGCTTTCCCCTCAGGGGCCTCTCAGGCTTCGTCCCCGTTAGGGGGTATGTGGTGGTCCCCGTGTCAGTCCTGTTCCCACCCAGTTTCAGAGCAGGGTTGCTTTGCCCTGGGTGGGTTCCTCGTCCGTGTGGGAAGTTCATGGGGTTTATGTAGAGAGAGTCCCTTGGTGCCAGACTTCGCAGCTCTTAATGGAAAGATCATGCAGGTGCCAGTTATATTTGCAAGTTTGGAGAAGGTGTTTGGTGCCCTGTTTAAGCCTTACTAACAAAATACACAGTTTAAAAACAGTTAGGGATGGTTGACAAAACATGGTGCTGTACTCAAGTCCTAGATGTTGTGTGTAGGGAAACAGAAGTATTCTGGAAGTTGAAAAGCTGCCTAGAGTGTATTCAGTGTAGTCAGTGGGACTTAAAATACTCTTCCAGGCCATAGTCTGATTAATTCCAGATTGATGATACACCTTCCTCAGGAGCCCCCTCCTGATGTTAGAGCTGAAGAATTTAATGTTCCTCAGAAAGAAGTGCCTCTTGAGCATGCTGTGTGTTTTGCTTCTCTCACAACTGACTGGAGAGCCACCTCCTAGCTTTGTAGTAGACTCTCTTATTCGTGGTTTACTCATCTCTGCAAGTCGTGAGGTAATTTAATGTCTGCTGTCTTTTAATACACAGATGTGTAAAGGTAGGGGAAAAAAGCTGGTTAGTCCGCATCGTTGTTGGCATCTCGTCCTTGGAGTTGAACTCTGGGTATGGCAGCAAGGAGGTTGTTAAGTCTGTGTCATGGGAAAATATGTGTGCTTAGGTTAATTGTAGCTTGGAATGTGGGGAAATTTAGAGCATCTGATGGAAAGTTATTGTATTGCCCTTTAGAAGCTGAATTATTACTATCCAAAAGTATATTTCTGTGATAATACACAGTTATTCCTACCTGAAAGCTAATGTGTATTTTATCAGTCTTTCATTCTTTCCAAGGTTGTCTTAGATTCTAAGTCTGGTAGTGCAGATCACTCTTAGTGTTGATACATTTTCGGTTTGAAGTTGATAACCTCGTTGAAGTTAGTAACATGTTAAAGGCATTAATCCTAAAGTGACCTGGTGCAAGGAAGAAATCCTGGTGGCTTCTGTAGATGGGCAGATTTAATTAAATGTATAGTCCAGATGAGGAGGTAGAACTAATATTGGAGTGTATTCTTTATGAATTCTCCAAGTCTAGGTGCTGTTTTGAACTCGCATCTTCTTTGTGTTGACCTACATTGAGGGTTCCTTCAAAGCTGGTCTCCATCAGTAGGTTTAGTTTCTTGATCTAAACTTGAGAAGTGAGAGGAGGTACTCTAGACCCTGGTCCAGACTTCCAGTCTGGTGCTTTGTAAGCAAAACTGATTTCCTAGATAACTGAGACAGCAACTGAAGCAAAGCAGCTTCCTTATTTTGGAAAAGAAACAGGAAATAAACGATGGTGTGCTGCTAGACAGAAGATTACATAATGTTTGATACACGAAGTGTGCCAACATAAGGCAGTATAGGGAATTTAGCTTGTGCCAAAACACATGTAGGAAGAGTTGACAGTAATGGCATTCTTTCAAGGTCCTCTGACTAAACTTGAGAGCTGCTGAGATTCCCCCAGATCCCTTGGCTGCACTGTAGAGCATGAAAAAGTAGCCTCTGCTGTTTACGTTTCGTACAGATTGAAAACAGCCCATGCTCCAAAACAACCTGAGGTTAGACTTTGAGAGCCAAAATATCAGGCTACTTACTTGCCACCATTTACTGCAGTGACTTTCAAGAATTACAAGTGGACAGAGAATGTGTTTTGAAACACTATTCAAAACCCTGTGACTGGTCCAGTTTCAGGGGGAGGTAGCTGAGCTGTAAATACCTTGAGATGCTGTTTGAAAAGGCTGAACATTTGCTGTGCTTACCTTCTATTAGGAAAGCTAAATGTATTTTAAATGGAATGCTAAATATGTGTGTTTACCTCCTCACCTTGATATTAATGCTCTCAGCCTTGATTTTATAATAAACCTGTAGGGCAAACAACATTTAACACCCTAACCTTTCTCATAGAAGTGTGTAGGCTGCTTAAAGCTCTTCCCCAACAATGGAAGAACTGCAGATGTCCCAAAACTTAAATGCTGGTTTAGGATTGTCATAGAATCATTAAGGTTGAAAAAAAACTTAAAAGATCATCAAGTCCAACCATTAACCCAGCACAGCCAGGTCACGGCTGGACCATATCCTTCAACACCACAGGTCTTCTGAACACCTCCAGGAATGAAGACCCCACCACAGCCCTGGGCAGCGTGTTCCCAGGCTCCACAACCCTTTTGGCGAAGAAATGTTTCCTAATGTCTCATCTAAACCTCCCTCGGTGTAACTTGAGAACGTTTCCTCTTGTCCTATCACTTGTCTCCTGGGAGAGGAGACCATTCCCTACTCAGCTCCAGCCTTCTTTCAGGTGTTTGTAGAATGCGAGGAGGTCTCTTATACCTGCATTACTTTTGTAACAGTAAATACTTGTGATACAGAAGTGGTGATGAATTAAGCTCTGACAACTGATTTCTGTTCGCTGGAAGTCCTGCCTGTATTCTCAGCAGCTGAAATTACCTTTTCAAACACTGTAAAATCAAAATATCTAAATTCTGACGTTGGCACATTTGTTGCTCAAGACAAGAGAAAGCATAAAAGATGTTGATTTGGAGCCAGGTTCTTAAATTCTTCCTAGCTTCAGGGCAACTTTTGTGAGCAGAATCCTTCTCTTCAAAGCTTTTATGAACTTGTTTTATGTCAGCAGTCTGTATTCACCTTCCCTCTGTTGAGCTGCACTTAAAGGGGAAGAAAATGCCCTTTTTGAACCTTGGTAGTCAAGTCTCATCATTATTTTTTTAATGGTTTTCATTGGGAATGCTCAGGACAAACAGATCCCTGTTGTGTAGCTGTGCAGCTGTCGGTGCCACTGGGATACAGCCCCAGTGCTGGGAAGAAGGTCCAGTATGGACACTGACAAGTTCCTATAATGCTGTGTCATTGAAAAGTGGAGTGTTTCTGCTGAGCAGGAGTGGTGTGGATTCAATTAAGGAAGGCACAGGATTTTAATGATAATTTAAGAAGACTACACTGCTGGATTGGTAAAGTCAAGTCTGTAATAAAATCACATTGCCATGTCTTCAGCCTCATCTCCAACGCTGAAGTTCTTTGAAAGCGTTCAAAAATAGCCTGGCAGGTTTCAGCGCAGCACACGATGTGCTGCTGTTGATCTAAAATTCTTTTGATGTATTTATTTTGGGCTGCTGGTTGCATAGAATATTGTGTCTGCTTCATCTTCTGCATTTACATAGTACTGAGAGTGCTCAATATGCTCAAATATGAACTGATTTTTTTGTTTGTTTGGGTGTTTTGGTGTTTTGTTTTTTTTTTTTGCATGTGGTGGTTGTCAGATGAGGAATAGATGTTGCTGTTTCCAATTTTTATGTGCTATGTCAGAATGTTTCTTCTTACTGTTAGGGTATAACTTGTTTTTATTGCTTGTTTTGGTAAAGAAGTTGTTTACAAACACATTGCTTGGTCACTGCAAGGATGTAAAATGACTCTCTTTGTGCCAGTGTTAAACCCAGAGTAGTTAAGGTAACTTCCATAATGGAGTAGTGCTTGTGCAAGAGTAATACTGGCCTCATACTAGCTTTGCCAGCAAGCTTAAATATGTATTTTAAAGTAAAGCATGGTCTCCATTTATGATTTACTACCTAACCCTCATCCACCTGCATTACTCACACAGGAGCAGAATTCAGAACTATTGGTTTGAGGTTTTGTAGGCCCTTGACAATTAAAAACCAAATTCATCATGAAAAAAAGATGATTTCCCAGAGGTAGTGGATAAATACTCATTGTGAGATGACTGGAAAATGAGTGGTGAAGGAAGGGTGTTTGGTTTTGCTTCTTCCCCACTCCTTACCCCATCCCAAGTTGTTTTTATCCCCAGAGAAAGTCATCATAATTCAGATATCTGTGGTGGTGATATCTTAATTTATATATTGTTTTTTAGAAATGGTTCTATCTTGCATTCATTTAGTCACTTTATTTAATAGTGAAAGGCCTGAATTCTTTTCCCAGTGTCTGTCCAGTCACTGCTTAGTTTCACAGTCGTCTGTCCTACCTGCATCCACCAAATCTTAGCATCATACAGTGATTTGAGTTGGAAGGGTCCGTAAAGGTCAGCAAGTTCCAGCGCACCTGCTATGGGCAGAACACGTTGGTTAAGGCTCCAATCCAGCCTGCCTTGGAACACTTCTACAACTTCTCTGGGCAACCTGTTCCAGTACCTCACCACTCTTATCAGGAAGAATTTCTTAATCTCTAATCTATATTGAGCTGTTTCTAGTTCGAAACCATTACCTCTCATCCCATCACTACATGCCTTTGTAAAAAGTCTCCAGCTGGTTTAGCTTCTCCCCAACCCCTCTGCTATTTTTCTTCCATGACAGATCTACACAACTCCTGTACTCAGAGCCCTTCCCATCCATCTCATTTAGCTGCAGGCAATATGCTTCTCTCCAGGTTATAATCTCTGAACCTGAGGTTCCTGCTCACCCAAACCTGAAGCCCAACAGTGACTCACCTCTCAGACAACTGACTCTCCTGCTCCCTCAGATCAAGCTGAGCTTCTTGGCTTTTAATTTATTTTTTTTTTTAATGGTACGTAAGGGCTCTGAGGCCTGGCTTTATCCTTCAGCTCTTTTCCACCAGGTCTGAAAGCATCCCAGGAGAGGCCTTGGCCTTTGTAGCATCAGAGCAGTTTGGGTGCCATGTGCATTGCTGTATCCTTTTTAACAGCTGTTGAGAGGAAACTGTTGCTTGTAGTAAAGACTTAAACTTCCTTCACTCCTGATTTACAAACAAAATCATAGGGAGAGCTACTCAACTAAACCTGGAATGGGAAGGATTGTTGTGGATCAGGATGGGAATGCTGTGACCAGTGATTCAGTACTAATTGTGGCCTGTGGGATCCAGATCAGTGACATGCAAATGTACTGCTGTGTAAGGCTCCTTTTGACTTCCCAGAAATGCTCTTTGACCTTGTGTCACCTAACTTTGATCTTACAGTGAAGTGTTTGATGTTGTGGAAGTTTGGAACTCCTTGGATTAATAGTGCTCTGTAGCTTTTTCTTCCATGCAGTCTTCTCCTTACCAATTTCTTCTAAAATACCCATGTCTATGCAAAGTACCTCATGTCCATCAATTGATGATAAAGGTGAAAACTTCAGTTTTATCTTTTCCCACAGCAATCTTAACTAAGACATCTTCTGCTTGGAACGTATGTATGCAGATATATGATATATAACTATATCATTACATATATGTATACATGTGTTGAGGAATTCTATCCCAATTCAAAACCTTTCCTCATTCCCTATCCTTAGAAATGTGGACTGAAAACATAAAAGTTTCCTTCCCATAAACTTGTTGTGTAACATAATTGTTCACTTAAAAGTATTAGCCTGCTCACCTGGTCATTTTTCAGAACCACCCTTTAAGTTGCTGCTTAATTTTTTTACTTTCCTCATCACTATTTATTCTCTCAAACATTTTTAAACATAGTATGTGGATTATTAACTGTTTAAAAACTTTTTCAGTAAATTGCCCTAACAATGCTAAATTTAGTAATTTGGTATAATCTCAGACAAAGAACAATCTACCTCAGATTCTCAGATAAACATCCTGAGTAGAAGAACATTTCCTTTTTTTTGCCATGCTGGTATCCACCTGTGAGTTCTTACTGACAAACATTGTTCATTTTAACTTTTCCTCTAAAGATTTCATTTCCCCTTCTTTGAGATGGAACTGAAAATTTTGTTGATGTGGAGAGAGGGTAGAAATAGATTTTTCTTCTTCATGGCATCATGAAGTAGCAGTAAGATGTAACAGAATCAGAAAATGTTTTGGGTAGGAAGTGACCTAGTTCAACTCCCCTGCAGGCTTTGTATCCCAAATCAGGTCTGCACTTAGACTGAGACACCTTTACTGTTGCACAGAAAATGACAACACTTTCGATTAACTAGAAATATTTTTGGTGATAACTGAATTACTATTTTCTCATGTCCAGGGTGCTAATACATATCTGTTCTTAATATATTGGCTTTTTGACAATAATAGAATTATTTGTATTGGAAAGGACCTTAAAGTTCATCTAATTCCAACCCCCCCTGCCATCAGCAGGGACACCTCCTACTAGACCACCTTGCATAAGGCTCCATCCAACCTGGCTTTGAACACTTCCATGTTTGGAGTCTTCACAACTTCTGGTCAACCTGTTCCAGTGCCTCACCACCCTCGTGAGGAAGAATTTCTTCCTAATATCTACTTTAGTAATACTGCAAGTAAAACAAATACCTCGTTAACAATGTGCTGCAGTTACTACAGATAGAGGAGAGCAAGAGGCTGGAATTCACACAGAAAACAATTTTATCTTTGAGAAAACCTTAAGGAATATGTAAGAGCCTGTCTTGAATGTCTTCATTTCTGTAGCCATAAGTTTAGGGAATGCAACTTGAAACAGAAGCTGGCGTTCCCTGGAAGCTGCTTTTACCTTTAGGAACAGTGTTGTCACATGTGAGTCATGTTTTGCCTCCGGTATGTCAAGTTCCATGTTTTACAACATTCAATGTAATGTGCATAGTTGTTTGAGTTCTCATAAGCTAACAAAACTATATTCTAAAATAGAAAAAGGTGGTGCATAAAATAGGAAACTGTTTTTAAAAAGAACTCAAGAACAGGATTTTGTGGAGGTTTTAGCTACCAAGATGTTGAAGAAGAGTAAATTTGAAATTGACTTCGTTTTCTGCATTTGTACATTTCAGCTGTTAGAATGGTAGGGGTTGGAAGGGACCTCCAGACTTCTAGTCCAAGCACCCTGCTAAAGCAGGGTCACCCAGTACAGGTTGCCCACAATTGTGTCCTGGTGGGTTTTAAAGGTCTCCATAGAGACTCCACAGCCTCTCTGGGCAGCTTGATCCAGTGCTTTGACATCCTCACAGGAAAGAGGTTTATCCTCATGTTTATGTGAAACCTCCTGAATTCCAGTTTGTCTGTTGCCCTTTGTCCTATTACTAGGTACCACTGAACAAAGCCTGGCACTATTCTCTTGATGCTCTTCCTTTTAGGTATTAATCAGCATTAAGAAAACCCCCTTTCAGCTTGCTTTTCTCCAGACCAAACAGCTCCTGGTGTGTCAGCCTCTACTTGATAGAGATGTTCCAGTCACCTCAGTGTCTTTGTAGCCTCTGATGGACTCTCTCCAGTTGTGCCTGTTTTTTTCTTGAGCTGGGGAGTCCAGAACTGGACCAAACACTCCAGATATGGCCTGGCTAGGGCAGAGTGGAAGGAGAGGAGGACCTCCCCCAGCTTGCTGGGCACACCCTTGTTCGTGCCAAAGGCTAGGATACCATTGACCTTCTTGGTCTCAGGAGTACATTAATAGTTCGTGGTGAACTTTCTCCACCAGCACACCCAGACCCTTCTTTGCACAGCTGCTTTCCAGCAGGTCACCCCCTGGCCTGTAATGGTGCAGACATTGTTTCTCCTTGGGTGTAGGACTCTATGCTTGCCCTTGTGGAACTTCAGGAGGTTCAGACCCTGTATTTTATCAGCACTGCAGAGATACCAGAGCACCTCATAGTCCCTGGTCAGAATGCATATGAGAATACACAGTAAAGCAACAGCCCAAGTGAAGTGGCCACTTGAATGGTGTTGAACACAGAGTGCAGTTTGCAAGGGGAGTGGAATGCAGCTGTCAGACTTCATCTCTACTGTGAACAGCTGAACACGTCAGTAGCAAAGGGAAAGAAAAAGTAGAGCCCTAGGATTCTGGGTTCTGGACTTTCTATTTCTTGAAGGGAGCTTAAAATGTTAATTTCATGGGAAATAGTTTGTGCACTATGCAGAATAATTGCAGAATGAGCTACACCACAACATGGAAGAGGTACATTTTATAGTGCACTTCATCACAAAGATCATGAAGTCATTATTAAGTCTCTTCACTAGGCTGTCCTTAAAGACGAAAGGGTGAATATTCCCATGCAATACCCACACTTCTAAAACTTATTTTTTCTGATATCCCAAGGAGTGGGGAATGAGACCCAAACCAAAATGCTACCTTCAGTCTCATTTTGAAGTTGATTTTGCCTTTTTAAAATCTGGAGAGTGCTGCTCATGAAATAAGTTTTTCATTTGTTTCCATTTTCCTTTGGCGTGAGGTAGTTGTAGCTCACTGTTTTCCTGTTCTGTAATCAGGAGTTTTGAAAATAAACTTTGTGAAGGCACAGAGAGCCATATTTCTTCCAAGCTCACTCCTGCCTTGTTCTGTTTCTCAGAATTTTGGTGCATACTTTGAAATTAGTACCCTAAATAGTGTCAAAACCCCTACAATTTGTGTATTATACAAAAATATCAAGAAATTTTAACTACCTCCATTTCCGTTGACTTTGGAAATATCAAGCATCTGAGGCATTGAGAAGCTGATTTAAAAATCACTGTCAGTTTCTTCAGAACGCATTTTCATTACACCTCCAGAATTTAGTCCCTGTATGTATATATATTTGTTTTGGTTTTTTCCCTCCTGTTGTTGGTGTATCTGTTTCGTTCTGGTCTGTAGCGCAGTTGCCAGTTGAGCTATGGGTACACTTTTATTTTAGGCGAGCAGTCTCAGATGTCTGTGTGTTAATCGCTCTGGAATTACACACCAAAGCTTTATGCCCAATGTACTTTACCTGCCTCTAAAATAATCCTCAAACTGCTTTATGTCTGACTAACACTTAATAATTCCAAATATCATCTTAAAATCTTTCTAACACACAATTTGATAAAGGTGTTTCCACCTGAGTGTTTTAAGATTTACTGCATTCCTACAGCTTCAATGAAATTAAGATAGGGTGGGGTTGGGTTTGGTTTTTTTAACTCAAAGCAGGTTTTGCAGTCATCCCTTCGCCCCAACATTTGCTTTTTGTTTCTACTTCCTTCCTCTCCCATGGTAAGAACAAGCATCAAAGATCTTGAGCATCTTTTCGTTGATTTCAGCAGTTTATGAATGGGTGTAAAGATTGTATTTAGTTACAGACCAAGTCTAACAAAGGTGGTTCTTGCCTGGAGAAGTGTGTGACCTCAATCATAAATACCACCTCAAGTCATCAATGATAATGGAAGTAAGACAATTTGGCTGTATAATGTTGTGAGATGTCCAAATTAGATCAACTGTGGTAGGCTTTGAGTTGTATATCTCCTCTAATGCTTAACTACTATATAACCTCTGAATTTTAAAACTATGTTCTTTAAAAGTGACCTGATTATTTTTCCCTGATTTTGTTGTTTAAATACAAATCACTCAGAAGCCTCTGAAAATTGAATATATAGGGATTGATTTTAGTTGGAGGAGGATATTTTTTGTGCTCTATTTGCATCTGTTTCCCCAGTCCTTCCTTTAACTTCATTCTCAGGAAATCTTGACCACCAAAAGGTCACTCTGTGTGCCTTAAGCAGAACAGTTTCCACTTCCCTTTTCTACCACTTAAGCAAAAAATAATAATGCTCCTGAAAACACCGATGCAAAATACATGGTGAGAAGTTTCTTCACTAATTGTTTTACTTCTAAACAAATTCTTCTAAAGAGGGAGGCGAGGCGAGTTCTGTGTTTTTCCATTCGTGCTTTAGGAGATAATTTTGACTTCCTCTTTGAGGTGAAAAGTTAATATATTATGATCTTTTGTGAGCAAAACTTGTTTTTTATTGGAATTCAGTTTCAAGCTTTGAACAGCCTCATGTTTGGTTCAGTGACAAGAACGTCACCCTCACCAACTTGCCCTTATCTAGAACTTCATTAATGCACTTCTATTTTGAGTGGCTGTTCTCTTTCTTTTAAGGCTGTTTATTTTTGAAAGCCACACAGGCAGTTCACTGAACTGTGCCTTTAATACTCTTTTAACTCCCTTTCTATTCTACTAGCACTCTCTTTTCCCTGGGAAAAAAGGTGTTGTTTCCATTGGGCACATGTTGTAATAGATGTATGTACTCCTTTGTATGAAGTGTATTTTTAATGACAGAATCTCAGCATGGTGGGAGTTGGAAGGGACCTCTCAAGATTATCTGGTCCAACCCCCTGCAAAAACAGGGTCACCCACAGCAGGTTACCTGGGAATGCAATGTCCAGACAGGTTTGTAATCTCTCCAGAGGAGGAGACTCCACAACCTCTCAGGGCAGCCTGCTCTAGGTCTCTGGTACCCTCAGAGGAAAGAAGTTTTTCCTCACTTTCAGATGGTTAAGTTTAAACCTGTTGCCTGTTGTCCTGTTGCTGAGCACCACTGACAAAGAGTCTGGCCCCATCTGCTTGCCCCCCACCCAACTTCATATACTGTTGACCACTGAAAATATTCCCTCACAGTCTACACTTCTCCAGCCTAAACAGCCCCAGATGCCTTTCCTTATCAGTCATCTCATCATTAATACCTAAATGGCAGGGCATCAAGAAGATGGGACCAGACACTTTTCAGTGGTGCCCAGTGACAGGACAAGGAGCACCGGGTGCAAACTGAACACAGGAAGCTCCACCTAAACATGAGGAAAAAGCTTCTTCCCTATGAAGATGCTGAAGCCCTGGAGCAGGCTGCCCAGAGATGTTATAGATTCTCTGGGGAGATTCCAAACCCATCTGGATATCGCCATGCTGGGCAACCTGCTGTGGGTGACCCTGCTTTAGCAGGGACATTGGACTAGCCCAGAGGAGGGCTACAAAGATGTTCAGAAGGCTGCAGCAGCTCTGCTATGAGGACAGCCTACAAGACTTGGGGCTCTTCAGCCTGGAGAAGAGAAGACTTTGAGGAGATCTTGGAGTGACCTTCCAGTATCTGAAGGGGGCTGGCTACAGGAAGGCTGAGGAGGGACTATTGACAAGGTCTTGCAATGACAGGACAAGGGGCAGCAGGTTTAAATTGGCACTGGGGAGATTCAAACTGGATGTTAGGAAGAAGTTCTTTCCAGTGAGGGCGGTGAGAAAAATGAGTCCAAATCTGACATCCAAATACACAGCTTCCAACCCATAAAAAGGGAAGTTGTCATCAGGATTTACTCATGCCATGAGTGGATTCATTGTAGAAAAGCTGAATACATTTGACTGCCTGTGGTCCAGGTAAGAGAAGGCTACCTTAATGGGAGGGGAGATTGTGGTAGGTCTTCTTGGTTGCCCTTACATCACTGTGACACGACGAAGGGTACAACCATAAGCACATGGCCTTTTTGGCTCTGTGGCATGTGTTCATTTGGGTTTTTATCGACAACAAATTAGCCAGCAGGCATTTGAAACACAAACCAGGTAGCATGTATGCTAGGAGTACTCTGACAATGTTGCAGTAGCTAGAGAACCTTTTAAAACCCTTTTCTGTGTGTACTTTGGATCTCATGTAGTTGTCAACAGCAATTATTGATTCCTCTGGTTTATTGAACTATACATAAATCTGTGCCCTCGGTTCTGTTTGTATAACAAAGGGCACAAGGTGCTCAAGTGGCTTCGATTAGCTGGTTTTGACTTATTTTTTTGGGGATACCTACTGTAGCTGGAGGTATGTGTTGGGGAACATTTAGAGTGCTAGTAGCATGTTGTGCTAGGGCTAGTGAGTGCTGTTGGTCAGTGCTCACACTGAAGCACACCACTCTTTGTGCAACTTCAAGGCTGGAGCAGTCTTTGAATGCCCAAGTTCATTAACCTTGGGTGTTAGTTGTGTTTTGGGATTTGACTTCAGGGAGTGGTAACTGCACAAGGACTACCAGAGTCATTACAGACACCATGAAACTTTGCATAATTCTGACCATTTGCTTGTGCTTAATAGGTCTTAGAAGCAGGTTTAGCAAGACTAAGAGGGTCAGATGGACCTGTTGGAGTGGAGTCAGAGGAGGCTACAGCAATTATGTGAGAGCTGGAAGGCCTCTGCTGTGAGGACAGGGTGAAAGAGCTGTTGTTGTTCAACCTGGAGAAGGCAAAGCTCTGGAGAGACATTACTGTGGCCTTTCAATACTTAGAGGGGTTGATCAGAAAGCTGGGGGCAGACCTTTTATCAGGGCCTGTTGTGACAGAACAAAGGTTGATGATTTTAAACTAAAAGTGATATTTATGCTAGATAGAGTGAAGAATTTTTTTTCCACTGAGGATGTTGAAACTCTGGCACAAGTCTCACACACAACTAGGACTCACCACAACTAGGGTGGTTGAAGCTGTTCAAGCAGTCATCTGGTTGCAGAAGTCTTAATCCTGGGAACATTTTAGGTCAGGTTAGACAAGGCTCTGAGCAACCTGATATAGTTAAAGATGTCCCTGCACAATGCAGGGGGTTTGGACTTAGATGACCTTTGAAGGTCCCTTCTAACCCAAATCATTCTATGAAGATTGAGAAACACATAACCTTGCTTAGAGGAATTGTAAATTAAATGTTTGTGAAAAGAAAGAGTTTATCAAATACTTCTGCAGTATTAGCACACACTGCTCTAACTCTAAAACTCCCACCATCTTCTACAAGCAGACTTCACACCTTCTCTATGCTTTGCTAAACAGACAAGGTTTTAAAAAGCTGTTTGCAAGCATCTTGCTGGAGAATGGGAGTTTTCAGCAGTTGGTCCAAATATTCTGTTCTACAACTGCAAACATGAGGAATGACAGACTGTCTTAGTGTGAAATGTGCAGTTTTCTAAATCTCTGTTGTGCTACCTTAATAAATATTTGTTATCTGTAATAGTGGAAAGAGTTGATATCCTGATAGACTTTTGGAGGCTATTAAGTTTTTCCTCATGTTTTTGGTAGCTGAAGCCATTGTATAGACAGGAAAACCTTTAATTTAGATATCTATTTCCATTGTCATTAAACCAAATAATTTGTTGTGTTGAACTTTTTCATAATTCAAGATGATGATTGAAATGGAAGTGGAAAACAAATTATCTTCTTGTTGTTTTAATTAAATTACTAATTTGTATGGAAACTCTTAAGCACTACCTTTGGCCAGGTCTGTGGTGGAACACAGTAATGAAACCTGACAGGCTCGGGAATTTGTTTCTTCATGTGCAAAAGGAAAGCTGCCAGATTTTTTTTTCCTTCAGTGCTGGCAGATGTGAAGCTTTTAGTATTGTGCTGATGCCTGCAGAGCGTTACTAATTATGAAAAGCAGTCAAGCAACCTTTGCTTAGCTCTGGTGAGTTGAACTTCGGTGTTAAATGGTTCAAACAGTTCTGGAGAAGAATGGGCTTTTCCCAAGCTGCTATTGGTTTGCTTTGTTCACTGCAAAATTTAATGGTAGGAAAATGTTTCATAGTGTGACTTTGAGGTAGTTGATAGAAAGGTCTGCCTTTGAAATAAAGAATGTCAACAGCATTCTTATTTCAAAACCATCTTTGAGCATGTAGACTCCTTCCTACTTCATTTCAACCCAAACCATTCTATGAAAGGGAACACAAAGATCATCTAGTTACAAACCCCCTGCCATGGGCAAGGACTCGTCTTACTATACGTGGCCGTTTGAGGCTCTGTCCAACCTGTCTTTGAACACTTTAAGGCTTGGAGCCTCCATAGCTTCTCTATGCAACCTGTTTCAGTGCCTCACCACCCTCATGGGGAAGAATTTCTTCCTAGTGTCTAATCCCACTTTCCAGTTTGAAACCATTACCCCTCGTTCTTTCAGTCCATGCCTTTATCAGAAGTCTCTGCAGCTCTCCTGTGTCCCTCTTCAAATACTGGAAGGCTGCTATAATGCCAACCCAGAGCCTTCTGTTCTCCAGGCTGAACAACCCCAACTCTCTCAGCTAGTCCTCGCAGCAGAGGTGCTTCAGCACTCTAATCATCTTCTTGGCCCAACTTTGGACCCACTGTAATAGTAACAGTTCCATGTCCTTCTTGTGTTGGGGGCTCTAGAGCTGGACCCAGCACTGCCAGTGGGGTCTCGGCAGAGCAGAGGGGCAGCATACCCTCCCTCCACCTGCTGCCCATGCTGCTTTGGATGCAGCCCAGGACACAGTTGGCTTTCTGGGCTACAGGCACATACTGCCAGCTCACATTGAGCTTCTTATCAGCCAGCACCTTCAAGTTCTTCTCAGGGCTCCTCTCTATCCATTCTCCACCCAGCCTGTGTTTGTGTTTGGGATTGACCTAGTTCAGGGACAGACCTTGCACTTGGCCTTGTGGAACTTCAAGAGGTCCACACAGGCCCACCTCTTGATCCTTTCCAGGTTCTTCTTGATGACATCCTTCCCCTCCAGTGTGTTGACCACACCACACTGTGGTGTCATCTGCAAACTTGCTGAGGATGCCTTGGTCCCACTCAAATGTACCTTGTTATGTTTCCTCATACCAACAGCTTGGCAGATATGACTGTTTTTCACAGTATCACAGTATCGCAAGGGTTGGAAGAGACCTCAGAGATCATCAAGTCCAACCCATCACCACAGCCCTCAAGATTAGACCATGGCACCAAGTGCCATGTCCAAATGTGCCTTGAACGCCTCCAGGGACGGTGACTCCACCACCTCCCTGGGCAGCCCATTCCAGTGACAAATTACTCTCTCAGTGAAGAACTTCCTCCTCACCTCCAGCCTAAACCTGCCCTGGCACAGCCTGAGACTGTGTCCTCTTGTTCTGTCACTGGTTGCCTGAGAGAAGAAGGTAACCTCCTCCTGGCCACAACCACCCTTCAGGTAGTTGTAGACAGCAATAAGGTCCCCCCTGAGCCTCCTCTTCTCCAGGCTAAACAGTCCAAGTTTTTAAAAGCTGTTTGGAATAAACACCAAGCCAACAATATATATGATTGTGCTTTAGGATGTAAAATGTACTTCCCTACTCCCCTCTAAATTTTCAGGAGCTTTAAAAGCTTTGCAGAAAGGCTAAGACCTTTCTGTCAGAGTGGCAATCCAGTTTTGACTGACTATCAACAAGGGCACTTGGATGTAATCAAGGGCAGACATTAGGAGAAGGAGAAAATTTTGCTAGAGAAAATAAACCCTTTTTTTCCTCTCCTCCCTTTGATCCTAGTCCTTGGTGTGCAGTTGTACATGAAATAACAAAAGTCTTTCCAAAACTCCACTTCGTGTGAGTTTAAGTGTACCAATCTGAGCTGTGTTCTCTTGTCTATTATTTCCCCCTCCTTGATTTAGCAATGTTAGGAGGAGTGGTGTTCAGAAGGAAGAGCTGAAGCAAAAAATCTTCATACAAATGTATGGTAACATGAAGAAAACTAAATCAATCCCAACCAAAACCAGCACATCTACAAATGCTGTGACATTCTAGGACATTTATACCCTGAAATACTCTTGTAGTTGAGGTGGTAATCTTTGTATCTAGCTGTTGTTTGACCACTGTATGTCTTAATGTGTTGATGACCAGCATTGTCTTGTAGAAGTGAAATCTTACTGTATAACAAGATCTTCGTGGTTCTGTCCTTGATATTTGGGACACGTTCAAAATGTGGCTGGAGTTTTGAGATGATGGGTAAAAATACCATGCAGGTGTAAAAGAAACGTTGTAAGTCTAAATCTAAGCTGTCTGCTAATAAATACTTGCTGGAATTAGGAGTGAAAGTGCTGACAAACGTCTCCATAAAGCAACTACAGTTCCAGCACTTCTCCTAAAGTGCTTTCCAGGTGCTAACCATCCAACCTGGAAACCAGATGTGTCTGGTTCCCACTTCACAGGCTGCAAAACTGATGTGGAAGGACTGGTTTTGCTTCATGCCCCCGGGGCGCCTGTGCCTGCTGGAAGTAGAGCAGGCTCCTCCTTGACTGTCTGAAGTGAAAAGAGGGAAAACAAACATTCCATGCCTGTTGTTGTGCTGTTATGTTGGGTTTAGCTGCTGTTGTAAGTGTTGCACAAAGTGGAAGGTTTATGTTGTGATGCTGCCAAACTGGGTGGCTCACAAAATGTAGAGCGGTTGTCAGGTCCCCATGATGTCCCTGAGGTGACCCATAGTGCTGTAAACCCTTCTGCTTGTTCAGACTCCTACAAGTTGATATATAAAAAAAAAACAAAACAAAACCAACCAAAAAAAAAAAAAGTCCAAACCCTTTGAACCCTCATTACTTTTGCCTCTTATTCCTCCTTTACTGTTCACTGTATTTTATTTATAGGTGTTGATTTTAAAATCAAAACAGTAGAGCTAAGAGGAAAGAAAATTAGATTACAAATCTGGTAAGTAAAACAAACATGCAACCAGCAGTATGTTTTAATTTTTATGTTCTGGCATGGATTAATATGCTTGTCTAATACTATTAACTGTTATAAGCTGGTTTAGCTCTTGCTCTATCCCTCTTCTCCTCTGTTCCCACTAGACTTAAGCAAAACCCAAATAGCTTTTAGATTTTTATGAGGGTGAAGGAGGAGAAGGATAAAGTTAGAAATAGGATGTGAATGTAATTACTGAAATGTCAGTGCATCACAGAGGCCTCAGTGGGTTTGCCTAGAAGAATGACATCATCTACACAAGAAACAGGTCACAAGTTGTACAAACAACAAAAGGTGACAAAAGTGTTAAATAGGCACTACAGAAATACGCTTTGGGGGTTGATTTTCTGAACAGTTAAAAAACTGGCCCTCGGTGGTAACAATTATAAAACAACTCTGAAATATTTTCTAAACTGTTTTTCTAAACCTTGGTACAGGCAGTGCTGTTTCTTTTGACATGTTTAATAACTTGAAAGTGAAGAGTGTTCAAGACTTAAGTAAATGATCTCCACTTTAAACAGCACTAAGAAGTGAAATGGTCACATACATACCTGAACTGGTGCCCAGGTCCTACTACAGAGGATAGCTCAAAGTGTGAGCTGAGCTTTTCCTTTCTGGAGTAGGTCAGGTGTTTCCACATTATGATTCACTGTGTCAGTGATTAGAACTGTTGTTATTGTTTAGAAATCATTTGGCTTAAAAACTCTTTTATTTTGCAGAGTAGTACAATACATGAGCATTGTTATGAGAGAATAAACCAGCTATGTTCTATACATTGATCTTATATAACTACTACACAGAAGCTTAGCTTTGGGTTATTAACAGTGCCTGATGCAGAACTGGCGTTGTAGCTAAACTGTTAAAGCTGCTAACAATCCTCAAAAGGGAGTAAGAAAGCTCTAAATATATTGGGTTTTTACACTTCTGGGATATTCTGGTGGTTTGTTGTCCTTAACTACATGGACACAATGAATTCAGCTACTAACTCCTCTTGGCAGGTCACCATCAACTGTCTGTCACACCATGTGTCTGTCTTGCTTCCCTCTGAGTTAACTGCTGCTTCATCTTTGGTATCACCAGTCACCTAACACTTCAATGTTAGTGGCATGTCTTCACCCATCATCTGTCCCTGTTTGGAAACCTGTGACCACAAGGCTGGCAGCTGAGCCAGCAATTGCTAGCCAGGGTCTACTGGAGCTTACAGAGGTAACAACAAATTCTGATATAGAGATGCTACTGATGTGAGTTCTTGCTGTGAAATGTGCTAAAGCTTATCAAATAATTTCTTCATGATGAGTAACTACCTTATAGAAGAGAAGTTTTGTTGAAAAATAAAATGTTTAAACCATTGTTTTCCACATATTGAGAATATGCTGGGTAGGATCTAGGAAGCTTTAAAAATGGAGAAGTTGCTGAAACATGGCCATTGCTGCTGTGTGAAACTGCTACAATGGTGGAGAACACACAATGCTAAGAGATAATGTTTTAAAACATGATTAAATCTTGGAACAGACCATTTTGCTCTTACATATTAGTTTCTTAAAATGCTTTTATTAGACTTAATCAGAAGTATATCAGGGCAGTTTGGGAATGAGGTAAGCACTCATTTTGCTGATTTATGCTGAATTATATTGTGCATGTTATTGGGCCTTTATAAACCTTTATTATCATCAAATCCTAAAATGGTTTAGGTTGGAAAAGACCTTTAAGATCTAGTTCAACCATTAACCTGACATTGCCAGGTCCACCACTAAACCATATCCCTCAGCACCACATCTGCGTATCTTCTATTTCCACCCAGGGATGGTAATTCCGCCACAGCAACTCTTCCCCTATTCCCCTGTCTTTCAATCAAGAAACAACCTCCTGTTCCTTGGATTATGAACTGACTGAGCAGCACTGAGGATACAAAGTAGCACCCACCTCACCTTTTTTGGGCCACTTGGAACAGCAGAGGTGCCTGTTGGGCTGCCAGAAGTAGTAGATACAGTAAATCTACTTTGGCAGGTTGTAGTTGTTGGTTGAAACAAGCTCACCTATGCTTTTCCAAAGCCTGGGAGCTAGGCCAAACAGTAGGAACCCTACTTTCATGCTTTGAAGCTTAGGTGTGTCTGTCTCTCTTGCCTGAATCATCTGGGCACTTGGCTGACATAAGCAGCAGTCTGCTCTGGCTTGCCTTCTGAGATGACCTGGTTGCTGGAGGCTGTGGTGGCCTTGTAGAGAGCCAGAGAGGCTCTCTGGTACTCCTACAGGTTTAACATGCAAAGAAGCCAATCACTTGGCAAGAAGACAGTCTTGATTTCATAGAATTATAAAATCAACCATGTTGGAAGAGATCTCCAAGTTCAGCCTATCACCCATCCCTATCCAATCAACTAGACCATGGCACTAAGTGTGATTTCACAGAATGGTGAGGGTTGGAAAGGACCTCTGGAGATCATCTAGTCCAGTCCTCTTTCTAAAGCAGATTTGCTTAGAACAGGTTACAGAGGAATGCATGAAGGCTTCAGATTTTGTTTCTGTAAGTTGTTTAAATTGGTGGATTTTCATCAAAAGTTTACAACTCTTGCCTTTTTGTAATGTACAGTTTGTTGTCTTGGAAAACCTCTGGAATGAGAATTAGTCTGAGGAAAAGATCACCTGTCCTGGACTAGAACAGAATGTAATGCCTTCTGTTCAGTACCTCTGAAATACATTTTTTAAAAGATATTAAAAACTCTTAATAAAAGAGGAAAATAGCTCAGCTTGACAAGTAGAATTGACCTCGAAAATTACCTAAAAACATACAAAACAATATTGTCTACAGGTTCCATAAAAGCACAAAGCATGTGAAAATGTTGAATTGGTTTTATGAGTTTTATTGTTTTGAAATACTGCCCTTTCTATTGCCACTCCACACCACCACTCATAAAGGAATTAATTTAACCTCAGAGCCAGAGGGAGTTTTGAATCTGTTCCATATGTTTGTTTCAAGCAACTTGTATTAGCTAGACGTAGAGGATCACAAATGGTAGGAGTTGGAAGGGACCTCCAGAGGTTATCTAGTCCAGCCCTGCCCTGCTTTAGCAGAGTCACCCACAGCAGGCTGCTCTGGATCATGTCCAGATGGGTTTGGAGTCTCTCCAGGGAAGGAGACTCCACAATCTCTCTGGGAAGCCTGCTCCAGGATTCCGGCACTCTCAGAAGAAAGAAGTTTTTTGTCATGTTCAGGTGGATCTTCCTGTGTTGCAGTTTATGCCCAATTGTCCTATTGCTGGGCATCACTAAAAAGAGTCTGGCCCCATCCTCTTGACCTCCCACCCTTTAGATATGGATATGGACTGAGAAGATCCTCTCTGTCTGCTCTTCTCCAGGGTAAACAACCCCAGTTCTCTCAGCCTTTTCTCATCACAGAGATGCTCCAGTCTCCCTCAGCATCTTTTAGCCTCTTATGGATTCTTTCCAGTGGTTCCCTATCTCTTGAAGTGGGGAGCACAGAACTGGAAATGGTACTCTAGATGTGGCCTGACTAGAGCAGAGTAGATTTGAAGGACAACCTCCCTTGACCTGTTGGCCACAGTCATCTCAATGCAGCACAGAGACCGTTGGCCTTTTTGGCTACCAATGCACATTGCCATCTTGTAGTGAACCTTTGGCCCACCAGGGCTCACAGGTGCTTCTCCTAGAAGGACATTTATATAGAACCCAAATTATCCAGGCCTATTTTAATCAAGATCAGCTGTATCTGTGTTGTATTTTATGCTGTCTGAAATAGTGAGATTGTGACAAGTCAACACCTGAGAATGGGCTTTGTGTAGTTTTAATTTGCTTTTGCTTGGTGTGATGTTTGTTCATGTTTTCAGAGTGGTGTCTACTTTCTGTTTCGGAAGCAGAGTTAGAGAGTCAAGCAGTGGGATTTTATTCTTGCAGATTCTAGCTGGTCAAGGAGTCACAGACTGCATGGGTTTTTTTATTTCAGTTTAGTATTTTTTTTTCCACTAGAACAATTTCTTGATTAAATCAACTGAAGAAATCCACTTTTAGCATTCAAAAGGAATAATCTGTGGTTGGTTGGTCGGGTTGTTTTTTAGTGATGCTAAATTATTGCTCAAGTTGTAGCAATTTATTATTTGGATTTTGAATTAAATTGAACTGACTGACTTGATTATGTTGGTTCTGACCAAGCAAATAAATGAATTAGCTGCACATAGTCACTTATGAGTAATGAGAGCCTGGTTAAATGATGTTTGTCTCATCTTTCAGTGTTGCCCTTAGTGTTTCAATAGCAATATTTAGTAAAGCACTCCTCAGGTGTAGTACATCAGTGAAAACACCATAACAAATGTAATTACTCTAGCACCACACATGAAAGGAAGACATTGCAAGTTGAGCTTTTAATATTAGCTCTGCATTAGGGGTTGTCATTTTTTCCTCAATATTCAAAGAGATTTTGCCTTGTAGAAGATGAGATTTTTTTTTTTTTCCATGGGAAAGATCATCTTGGTCCTCTTCTCAACCTGTACCTTATTTAGGTAGCTTGGTCTTCAGAACTTACTGAAGAAATAGTTTGTTAATGTTCACCTACCTGAAGGACAACATAAATGTAATGTTAGAGACTACAAACCCAGCTTATTTTCCTTCCCCTCTTCAAAGAAAAAGGGATTAAAATACCATCTTCACAATCAGAAACCTGTGGATTGGTTTAACTTAAACTTGCTGCAGCAGTAGAGGTGCTTGTTGCATGACTCAAAGCAAGGCAAAGAAAGTCTCTGTTAGTCCATTTTAATTAGTATGACTGGCAGGTGACAGTTGGTGGCCATCTGGCCATTTAATGTATGTAGTGGGCAGCCAGGCTGTCCATGGCAGTTTTAAACTGGCCACAGCACGTGGGGTGACTCAAACAGCCAGAAAGCAAGACTACAAATTGTGTTTGGATGAAAGAGGGAGTGCAAGACCTGAGATACAGCAGCCAGAAGAGTAGCAGCCTGGGAACACTCCAAACTTCTAAAGAGCCTGAAGGTGGTGTGGGATGAGGAGAGGTTGGTAATGCAGGCTATCTTGGAGATAGAACACCTAGCAGGCAAGAAATGTGGGGTTGGAGATAAATAGAATGGCAAAGTGTCATGTAGCGCAGGTGGCTCCATCACCTACCCCAGGCGGTGTTGCTGACTATCTTCAGGGAAGGTAGTTGAACAGGAACATGTTTATTTCCCCTCTACTTTTCCAGTGTATAAGCTTAGTGACCTGGTAGTTCCTCTGATGGTTTCTCAAGGTCCTTAGCACTGACCTGAAGGCATAGTCAGGTGACTGAAACAGCCCCTTTATTTCTGTCTTCTGCTAGGGGCATAGGACATTGTAAAATCACTTCAGTTGGAAAAGATCTTTAAGATCATTGAGTCCCACCATTAGCTAACTACCAGCTTTGGTGCTAAACCAAATTCTTCAGCACCACACCTCTGCACCTTTAAACATGTCCAGGGATGGAAATTCAACCATCTCTCTGAGGAGCCTTTTAGTAAAGAAGTTTGTGGTATCTAATCTAAACCTACTCTTGAGGTTGTTTCTTCTCATCCTATCACTTATTACTGGGGAGAGGAGGCCAACACCACCTTGTTACAGTCTCCTTTTTAGGTAGTTGTAAAGAGTGAGAAAGTCTCCCCTCAGCCACCTTTTCTCCAGGCTAAACAATCACAGTTCCCTCAGGTGGTCCATGCAGGACCTGTGCTCTAGGCCATTCAGCAGCTTTGTTGCACTTCAGTGGACCTACTCCAGCACCTGTGTGTCCTTCTTGTAGAAAGAGACAGAGGGAGAAGACCACATAGCTAATTTTTTTTTTTTTTCCCCTCCATTGTTTTGGCCAAAACTGGGAGTGGTCATTCTTCCAGATCAGGTATGGCCTTCTACTTGCCATCTAGTCACACCTCCTTAAAGGTGGAACAGAATGGATCCTATCCTTAGTCCTCGAGGCTGGATTAGCAACAGATGATAGAGGCTGCTCAACAAGTGCATGAGCACCAAAGCAATGTTATCCATATGTGGAAAATCAACGGTTTGTACTAAAATGTCTAAATCTTTCATGCAGTGAACATCCAAAGGACCTTTAAGAAATTGAATCTGACAGTATCAAAGAAGTGATAGAAGAGAAAGTAGAATTGCTTGCTCTGAGTGATACTTATTTATGTCCTTTCAGCTGCCAGAACTTGTATTGCTTTAATAAAAATGTCTCATTAGTGATAAGCAACCCATTAACCATCTAAAATGGTCTGAAATACTGCTAGAGTTCATCCTTACTGAAACAAGCTACCTCCTTGCACCTTCCTTCTTTGCTCCCAAAGGTTTGTATGAACACAGTTCCGCACAGAGAATGGGATTTGAATAGAAATGCAAATGGCTGCAACAGGGATTTGTTCCCTTCTGCCCCATATTGCAATGCCCTTGGCTTGCAGCGAAACCCGAGTCAGTATTTTTCCACAGGCTATGAGTCTGAGATTTCAAATCTTTCTCTAGTGGACACCATTTTGTGACATCACTAGCAAAGATTTGTGCCTGTCAACTATCCTTGTAGCAACTTCAGGAGCAAGTTAAATACTTTTAAACCTACTTAGTTAAAATTCTTGAAGGTTTTGTGAAGAGCAAGAGCAGTGTGTGGTGTTTTATTCTACTGGTGGTGGTGTGCAAGCTTTATAAAAATGAATTATTCAGGACAATCAACATTAGCCTTTTTTTTTTTTTTTTTTGTGAATATGATATTTATTTTTTGGTGACAAGTATTTCAGGTCTCCATTGTTAATCTCATTCCCAAATTCATCCTCCTCCTCCTCCTCCTTTTGTCTAAAATGTGACTGTCAAAGAGAGTTACTGTTAAACTTTGGAGTCCCAACACCCATGCACACGTTTCCCTCCATCCACTCTTAGTTTGGGTCCATCTTTTGACTTGGTCTAATGGTGAAACATCAGAATTACCCATCAAGCTGATCTCAAGCAGCAAATGCTTGATGCCTTTGAAGCACCATATAGCTCACTTTCCAGTTGTGATACCAGTCACATTTTAAGACTTAGGATATGCACTAGTTATGCTAAAAAAACAACCAAACAACAACAAAAAAAAAAAACCTGGCAAAAATCATCCCTAAGCAGGCTTGATGAAATGATTTAAAGCAGCTCTCAGGTTTTTATGGTTCACTAAAACAAAAAACCTTTTTATCTCATCCACATTGGAATAGAAGCTGTAGCTAGTACAGGCAACATGGTGTCACTGTTGGAAAATCGTCTCCACTGAAAATACAACCTGTCCAAGATACCTACAAGGCTGGAAGTGAGAATGGGAATGTTGTTTGAACACTTCAGATTAGCTGTAAAAGCCAGCTATCTGCCTTCAAAAGCCAGAGCACAGAGTGGTTGCTAACTCTTTCCATTCGCTTCTGCTCACAACCTCTTCATTTAGTTTCAGAGCCATGACCAAATTGCTCTGGTTGATCCAAAAAGGCTCTGAGCACTGAAGTCCTAATAATCAGTGCATTGTTGGTTTATATAGCTAGGTATCTGGCTGTGGCTGATAACCATGTTTCCATCTCCTCTTCCATTTTTTTTTTCCAAGGTTATGGAAACAAACCCCAACACCACAAACCCAGCTTCATCTGCTGATACGTTTTCATTGGACAGCTTCATTCTTAGACCTGTTTGGAAATGTTGGGTGGCCTTTCTTGGTGAAGTTAGTATGGGAATAAGGACTACTGACACAAAAAACCTTCAGTGATTGAAAGTCCTGCTCCCTTTTTTTGAGCCTGAAATTCATACAAATAAAAATACATTCTACACTGAATATTTCCTAATGAAAGAGAGAGAATGTGTGTGTGTGTGTGTGTGTGTGTGTGTGTGTTTTGGGGGAAGGGTGTTTGCATTAAAATAGAAAGCCAAGTTACTCTGTACTTGACAAATTGATGAAATATTTGTGCCAATGTTTGCTGCTGCTTCTCAGGGACACAGCAGGTCAGGAGAGATTCAACAGCATTACCTCAGCTTATTACAGAAGTGCCAAGGGAATTATTTTGGTGTATGATATCACCAAGAAGGAAACCTTTGATGATTTACCAAAATGGATGAAAATGATTGATAAGGTAGGCCATAAAGATTATCTTTTTACATATGTTTTTCACTTTGTGGTTTTTTTTATTCCTCAGAAGTACTCTGTAAGACTTCTAATTGATACAGACTAGTAATTGATAATTATTAATGCCTACTAAATTTCCCTAGATTCTTTTATCCAGAATTTAACGGTGTGGTTTTTATTGCTAAATGGTTGTCCATTCCTGCTCCCTTGAACTAGAATCATCCCTGTTCAAAGTGGCACTGGAAATTCTGTAGCATTTTTTATCTGCCTGTGCACTGGGGAGGAAAAAAAATCCTTATTTGCTGTCTGTGAAATAAGGTCATGATGTCCATTCTTAAATGAACTTGACCAGCTGGTTCTCAAGTTGTGTTTTTAAAATGGAATGTCAAAATTGATGTCAAAAGTCTTTCAAATAACATTTGAGAAGAACCTTTACACCTAAACTATGCTTATGCAGTTCTTAGTAGAGGAATTGCACTATTGGTCTTACAAAATCTTAATAGTCTTTAGCTAGTTAACTAAAAATGTTTTAATTGCAGTATGCTTCAGAAGATGCAGAGCTTCTATTAGTTGGAAATAAACTGGACTGTGAAGTTGATCGAGAGATTACTCGACAGCAGGGAGAAAAGGTAAGAACAGGTCTAACCAAACTCTTAGTTTGGTGGCATTGCAGTTCATAGTCCATGGCTATTCTTCTGCAAATGGTTAGACCTAAGATCTAACTGAAGTGGTGGTGGTCTGTCAAAATCCATGATGCTTACTCTGTAGACTGTGCAGTTAAATGTTCCTGCTGGAGCAGGGCGTTTACAAGCTAAAGAGATGACCACATAAATTATCAGAGAGCTGAGGCAAATTTCTTACAAAGACAGGCTGAGAGCGTTGAGGCTGTTCAGCTTGGAGAAGAGAAGGCTCTGGGGAGACATTAGAGCAGCTTTCCAGTACCTGAAAGGGGTCTACAAGAAAGCTGGGGAGGGATTGTTTGCAGCACTAGGACAAGGGCAATGGTATTGAACTAGAGAAGGATAGATTTAGGTTGGAACAAGTTCTTTATGAGGATGATGAAACACTAGAACAGGTTCCCAAGGGAGGTGGTAGAGGCCCCATCCCAGGAGGCTTTCATGGTCAGAGTTGATGGGGCTTTGAGCAACCTGACCTAGTTGTGGATGTCCCTGCTTATTGCAGGGGAGTTGGACTAGACAGCTTCTGGAGGTGCCTTCCAACCCAGTGCATCTTATGATTTTGTTATTTTAGAAAGAGTGAGTTACAGTTTGGTTTAGAGTAGTCCACTCCTTTTTGGGCTCTGAAATGGGATATAGTGAAAACTTTTAATTACAAATGGAGATACCTCTTCTCAGAACATCTTTGTGAATTTCCTTCCAATTTGCTTTTCAAGTAGCATTTTAGGACAGACAGCAGCCCTGCCTGATGGTGTAGTTGCTTTTGTTTGTATTTTGTTCTCTTCCAACCCCAAAAGTGCTGAGGAGCTGACAATAGAATACACTCATAGCACTGTCTTGATCAAGATGCTATCAATATGGGCAAACCCAAACGTTTTCCTCCACTTGTCCATCATGTGTTTGGAAGGGAAGCATTTTCTGTTAAGAGAGGCCAATGCTTAGGTCTGTCCTCCCATTTTGCATTTCTCTGAACAGCAGCACAGCCTTCAGGTGTGTCAGCCACTCCACCCAGTTTTGTGTCATCAGCAAACTTGCTGACAGTGCCCTCTGCTCCCTCAGCCAGGTCATTGGTGAACATACCAAATAAGGTTCTTGTGAAAAGTTCTTACTGTTTGGCAGTCTGCAGCACTCCACACCTCAGGGCTTGCATTCCTCAAGTCTGGAAATCACAGCACACACCAATGAACCAATTTTAAGTGAAAAGAAGCAATATGTGGCAAATATTGTTGCACCTTGGAGACTCAGGGTTATTAACTGAATTAGATTTTTCAGTCACAGATTTGGGGACAGTTGTTGGATTTATTTGAAAGGTTTCAGGGGGTATATTTGCTGTTTGTGGGTGCTTGCTTTCTATCATCACAGAGTTCTGTATTCTCTCTTCCATCAGTTTGCACAGCAGATAACTGGGATGCGGTTCTGTGAAGCAAGTGCCAAGGATAACTTTAATGTGGATGAAATCTTTCTAAAGCTTGTTGATGACATTCTGAAAAAGGTAAAAGATTCAGGTGGAAGTTCCTATGACCACATTAGTGGTTACTGTCCAATGACTGCAGGTGCTTATTGGGAGGATGTAGAGGGCAAGGGCATGCAGTCAGGTGACATTTTGTGGTTAATATATAGTGACCATGATGTATGAATTTTCTGTTGAATTTGCTTCTGTTTTCTCTGCTTCCTGGTTCCTCTAACTTCCCTCTCTAGCAGCAGCTGGCAAAGTGCATTTGCCTGCCTTCATGTGTGGGCAGTTCTGTGGTTGGTTGTTGTGGTTGGTTTAGGAAGTGGCTTTATTTCAATAGCATCTCCTAATGTGTGTGAAAGGAGATCTCCACACAACTTACTGAAGTGTAGTTCCCTGTTAAGAACCAAAATACCCCTAAGCGGAGGCGTGGGCTGACAGAAAACTCTTGTAATTAACAATTTGTGCCAGAGTCTCTGCAGATGCCCAACCATATCCTGGGCTACATCACAAGATGTGTGGTCAGCAGGTCCAGGACCTCACCTGGAGTACAGCATCCAGCTCTGGAGCCCACAAGAAGGACATGGATCTGTTGGAGAGGGTCCAGAGGAGGACCACAAAGATGATCAGAGGGCCTACTAAGACAGGCTGAGAGAGTTGGGGTTCTTCAACCACGAGAAGAGAAGGCTCCAGGGAGACCTCATAGTGGCCTTCTGGTACCTGAAGGGGACCTATAGGAAGGCTGGAGTGGGACTGTTTATGAGGGCTTGTGATGACAGGGCAAGGAACAGTGGTTTTAAACTAGACCAGGGTAGATTTAGATTGGACATTAGAAAGAGGCTCTTTACTGTGAGGCTGCAACAAGTTGCCCAGAGAAGTTGTGGGCAACTTCATCCCTGGAAGTGCTCAAGACCAGGCTGGAGGAGACCTTTGAGCAACCTGATCTAACGGAAGGTGTCCCTGTCTGTGGTAGGGGCGTTGAAACTGGATGATCTTAAAGGTTCTTTCCAACTCAAACCATTCTGTGATTCTATGATTGTTCACAACTGTTTTTTCTTTTCTTTAAGATGCCACTGGATGTTATAAGAAATGAGTTGTCCAACAGTATCCTGTCCTTGCAACCAGAGCCAGAAATCCCACCAGAACTGCCTCCTCCAAGGCCGCATGTCCGTTGCTGTTGACTTGTTCCTCCACACAGAGTGAAGAACAGGAGCAGGAGGTTGAAGGAAGTTATCTGTACTACTCTGCACTACAATCATTTGGCAGTTTCTTGTTGCACTTTGTTATTCGAGTCAGAGCTACACACTAACTTGTAAATATGCAAATATGCAATCCTGTGTAGGATTCAGCTATAACATTTAATTATTATCCCCCCCCTCTCACCGTGATGATGGTTTGTTCATTGCCCCAGTGTTATAAATACTGTACAGTGGGTGGGGGTTTGCCACACTTCCAGATGGGGAGGAGGAGGAGAAATTGAATCTATACCTATTCTTGACATAAATGTTGTAATAGTTCTTTGTTATTATAAACAGGCAGAAGCTCTTCTGGTATGAAGATAAGTATATGGTGCTTTGCTAACTATTTTAAAGACAAAATTTTTTAAGAACAGAGGACTTTATGTACAAAGCTTCCATAATCAGCATTACCTTTCCTTTTTAACGTAGCGAAAACTTCTTCTGGCTGTTGCATCTTCTGCTGACTGGATTTATCAAGAAGCTAAGTCTGATTTTGTTTTGGTTTTTTTATTATTATTGTTATTTTTGGCAATCTTTTTATTTATTGTATTTTAATGCTGCACCCTCTCTTTCTATACCAAGGCATCACATCTGGTGCAAGATCTAAGATTGCACTCTGAAGTAGCATATATATAATTTTCTGCATAAACCTAAACTCAGTGGCAAAGAATTATTAAGTTTCAATAACAGAATTGAGATAGTTTCAAACTCTAAAGGAAGGTATAAAAAAAAAAAGCAATGCTGCTGTCCTAGACAAATCCTTTAAAAAAGAAAAATAATTCATATGATAATGTTGTCCTGTGTTAAGGAATATATATATATATATATATGTCTACTTGTCTGGACATCTGTTTGGGTTGGGAGGGCAGGGAGGAAGGGAACCTAAGGTAAAATTATTTTCTTCCTTACTGGTGGAAATGATTCCCATACAAACGAATAACTGTGTTGGGGTTTTTTGTCTGATAATGAGTTTGTGAATTCTATCTTTGGGGTGTCCTCCTTTTTATTCAAATGCACTGTTAAGTTTAGCTGTGGTAAATCAGTAGTTACATATTTGAATAACTTGGTGTGTCCTGAATGTTGTGGTATTGAAAACAAAACAAAACAAAAAAACCCATTAAAAAAAAACACATTGTGGTCTTTCTAAACTAATGAAGTGCAAATAAAATTTTGTATTTATGAATGGCAGTGGAACTGCACCTGTTCTTAGAATGGCAAGTTACAAATGATGGCTAAGAGGCAGAATCTGGAGCAACACTTGGTTGAATTTCTGTTAGGATTTAATTTGCAGTCGGACAGTTCCTGGAGGTGCAGTGAGAAGAGCAGCAGATGTTAGTCGCTCCACTGGGGGAGCAGCTGATGAGGTAGCCCGGCTGATAGCTTCAAATAGCATGTGACTGCTTGTCATGCTGCCTTAGCAGGCAGTCAGCAAACGATTAATTACACTGGCAACACAAGTATGAACCAGAACTTTCACACTACAGCTTCTCCACTTCTCATTCTCTGGTGCTGGAACCCATTTTTGTCACTTTGACCACTCTTCTAGCCAGAACACTGGCACTGAGCAGTACGGTAGTACCACTGACAGCTTCTCTCTCTTTTCTGGAAGGAAAGGGAAAAAGCAAAAAGACACAACAAACTGCTAATATTTATTTTTTTTTTAAATTATCAAAAGGATTAAAACAGAGCCTTTATTTCAGCAAGTGAGCTCTGACATTCTGCATACAACACAATGCAGGTCTTTACCACACTCGGATTTCAACTGACAACTTAAGGAAGCGTGGTTGATATTTGTGCTTATGTCTTCTGCCACCTTGTGCCTAAATAGTTTGCTTTTTTAGGTAGTAAACTTATGGTTTACTATCCCATTGGTGAGAGAAAATCAGTTTCTAAAGCACTTGTAGGACTTCTGATGGTACTGTGGGCAATAGCAAGGAAGGGAAAATGATGGGAAAACGAATTTTTACCTTGACAACCATTTTATTTTAGCTGATTTGTTTTTATTTGTACTTAGAAACTTGTGATTTTTTTTTTTCCTGCAGTTTTTGACTTTAATAAAAATTAAGATCTTTGACTTAGATAAACTTTCTTTTTGTAATTCTGTGCTGTCTGTATATAGGTGGATTGGGATCCCAGTCTCTTGTACCAAAAATTAAATACTATTGCCTTTGAGAAAAACATATTTATGTACGAGTGCTTGAATGTATTTGATAATTTACTGGAAATCATAAAAAGTTCAGGAAACCTGTTTGCTTTGCATCCATTATCCTGTGAGATTGAAGAGGGTCTTGTCTCCTAATTCTAGATCTTCAACTTACAAGTCAAAAAAAAAAAAAAAATTCATTACTGTCCTTGCTCTACCTGGCAACACCTTGGAGGGTGGTATGGAAAGATGAGTGGGGGAAAAAAAAAATTATTCTTGCTGCACTGCCTCATACAGAAGTTCCTTAGATGTCAGCAAGGGTTGGGCTGACTGCTGATGGACTTCTTGAATAGTCTGCACAACCATGGAGAGATCACAGGACGGGAAAAAGGGAGGATGAGCTTTAAGTTTGTTCTGACCTGTATTAGAGGATTGCTGTTCTTTAGGAGCCCTGCTTCAGGCAGCCCATTCCCACTCTTCAGGGGCTCTGTGAAGTTGTTTCCTTCTAGTGCCCAACATGCTCCACCACTAAACTCATCACCTGCTGCCAAGGTCCTCTAGTCCCTGGTGGTTTCTTCATGCTGGAGAAAGTACTCAAGAGTGTCTTTTTGATAAGCAAACAGAAATGACAGGAGTGTCAGAAGTAGACAATAACATCTAGCCCAAAATACTGGTAGTTTCCTGACTTCCACAGGCTCCCCAGAAAGGTGGAGACTCCTCTGCAGAGTTTCAAGACCTATCTGTATGTGTTCATGTGTGACCTACACTAGATTATGGTCCTGCTCTGACAGAGGGGTTGGACTTGGTCTCCAGAGGTGCCTTCCAACCCCTAACATCCTGTGATCCATATAATGATGGTAATCAGGTCTTTGAACAGTGGTTGGGATTTAGTGCAGCAAGTTCCTGTAATTGGACAGTTCCAGTGGTTTGTTCACTTAGCACAGCATCTCCTAGCAAAACCAAGGTTCAGGAGTCAGGAGACTGATGCAATATTTGACTGTGTCTGTAAAGTGTTAGATCTGTCTGTGATGGACATTGAACCAGTGGGTTGGCTTAACAGATCATTTCTTCATAGGTGTCCAGAAGGAAAGTAGGAAGACTAGAAACTTCTCTTCATGAGAAAGGATGAGTCATCACCCTTCTCACAGGTAAATAGTGATAGCACAAGAGGGAATGGCCTCAACCTGTGACTGCCTAGGTTTAGACTAGATATTAGGAAAAAAATTTTCCCAGCAGGAGTGGTCAGGCATTGGAATGGCCTGCTCAGAGGGAGGTGGTTGAGTTACCAACCCTGGGTGTGTTTAAAGGTCATTTGAATGTGGTGCTTGGGGATATGGTTTAGGATGAACTTTGTAGAGTAGGGATATTGGTAAGACTTGGTGATCCTGAGGGGCTTTTCCAACCTGACTGTTTCTGTGATTCTGTAATACAGCAAAAACTGGAAAGCACTGGCTTACCAGGATGCCTGGAATTACATACTGTTGTGTTGTGTGTGCCAGAGGAACAGTGACAGTCCCATCTTCCTTTCACCAGATGTTCTGCTGCTTCAGATGAGAGGTACATAGATGATGTCAGCATTTGGTACTTCTGAGGGAGGAGAATGTAACAGAGATAGGAAAAGAAGAATAAAGACTGGAAGTGGTTTTTTTTTTTTTTTTTTTGCTGTAGCAAAACAAGGGCTGTGGGCTTGTGCTCTTGCTGGAGATTTCAGCGTTCCTCCAAACAATCTGAATTGCTGAAATTGGAAAAGATCTTTAAGATCAAGGCCAACCATTAACCCAGCATTGCCAGGTCACCACTGAACCATGTCTCTCAGCACCACATCACACCTTTAAGTTCCTCCAGGGATGGGGACTTCAGTGCTACCCTGGGCAGCCTCCTTCAGGGCTTAGCAACCCTTTCAGGGAAGAAATTTTTCCTAATGTCTAACCTAAACCTCCCCTCAAAGCACAGCTTGAGGATGTTTCCTCTTGTCCCACCACTTGTTACTAGAGAGAGGAGGCCAACACCCACTTCACTCCAACCTCCTTTCAGGGAATTGTAGAGAGAAGGTCTCCCATGAGCCTCCTTTGTTCAGGTTAAACAACCCCAGCTCCCTCAACCACTCCTCATAACAACTCTTTTCAACTCCTCACCAGTTTCATTCTTCTGCTTTGGACATGCTCCAGCACCTCACACAATCACAGAATGTTGAGGGTCAGAAGGGACCTCTGAAGGTCATCTAGCCCAACTGCCTTGCTAAAGCAGGGTCACCCAGAGCAGGTTGCCCAGCATCCCAATGGTCAGGTGGGTTTGGAATATCTGGAGAAGGGAATTCCACACCCTCTCTGGGCAACCTGGTCCCATGCACCAGCACCCTCACAGCAAAGACCACCTTCTTCTGTCTATGACATAAAGTAAGTTTTCAATGTCCTTTGTGTAGTGAGGTGCCCAAAGCTGCGCCCAGTATTCAGGCAGCAGTCTCAAGAGTGCAGGGGCACAATGACTGCCCTACTGCTGCTGGCCATGCTGTTGCTGATCCAAGGCAGGTTGTTTTTGGCCACCTGGGTACAAGCTAAGTCATGTTCAGCTGACTGTCACTCAACAGCCCCAGGTCCTTTTCCAGGAGATGCCTTTCCAGCCGCTCTGCCCCAAGCCTGGAGCATTCATGGGGATGATGTGAACCAAGGGCAGGACTTAGCACTTGGCCATGTTGAGTGTCACCCCACTGCCTTCAGTCCACTGACCCAGCCTGTCCAGATCCCTTAGGAGATCCTTCCTATCCTCAAGCATATCAACACTCCCACCCAACTCGGTGTCCTCTGCAAACGTACTGAGGGTGCACTTAAACCCCTTGTCCAGATCATTGCTAAAGGTATGAAAGAGAACTGCCCCCAGTGTTGAGCCCTGGAGGACACCACTTGCAACTGGCTACCAGCATGATTCAGGTCCATTCCCCACCACATACTGGGCACAGCCATCCAGCCAGTTGCTTACCCAGCAAAGTGTCTGAGCCATGAGCAACCAGTGTCTCCAGCAGGAGTCTGTGTGGGGTGGTGTGAACAGCTTTACTGAAGTCTAGATAAACAACATTCAGAGCTTTTCCCTCACCCCCTTCATCACCTTTTTGTAGGAGGAGATCAGGTTAGTTAAGCAGGACATTGCTCTCATGAAGGTGGGAACGATGGTGGTGCTGGGGAAGCAAAGATTCCTTTCCCTCTAATGAGAATGGCTCATTGCTAAGGGGAGCAGTAGGTGCACTTCATGGAGAAAAGGCAGGAATATTTGGACTGTTTGAAATTCCTGCAGTGGTTTGTACAGACTCTCGATGGTGTTGATGGCAAATCTTAATTTCAAGTGGTTTAAGTGGCTCTGCTGGTTTGTTTAGGTTGGAAAAGGCCTTTAGGATCATCAAGTCCAACTATTAGATGTTAGTCCTTAACGTTCTTTATTTCTTGTTGAAGAATGTAACACCAGCTGAGCCTAGTTTTAGTGAGGTTGACTTTGATCTGGCCTAATGTTGGCAGAATGGACACAGTTTGTCCACTTTCTGGCTTATTAGCACATTTCAAGTGGTTAAAATTCGAGGGTCTGTGTTGTACAGTGATCTTCACTGCGAGCTGTTAACATCCTAAATAATGAAAAACCAAAGTGCCGGGGTTCATATTAGGCTGAGAGAAGAAGTTCGCAGTGCTGCAAAGGTTTTACGGTTATGGGCTTGAGTTCTCTGCAAGGGCTGCTGCAGGTTGACCGTTAGGGGTCACTGAAGCTCCACCACTGCAGAGCTGGTACCTGTCCTGTCGGGTTAGCAACTGCTGCCTCCTCCTTGAGCAACCGTCTGCTCTCAAAACTGCTTTTTCTAAAGCGGCAACTGAAAGTCTAATAGTGAGGAGTAGCTTTGAGCACTGAAGATGTAGTCAAATGAATGTGTGCTGTTAATAAAAGGAAGGAAGCATTGAAGGATTTAAAATAGACACCACTTCTGTGAGTGAAGTTGTGTTTGCTTAAATACCTTTCCTGACAGAAGGGACAGTTTTAGTTAACTCCCAGACATTTGTGTGATAGCTGTAATTTGCTTAGCTGTGCTTCTTGAGGGTCTCCTTTGATGAGGATCTCCTTTGATGACCTGCTCAAAAATCACTAAGGGTCCAGATGAGTCTTCATCGTTTGCTGATAAATTAATCAAAATATTCAAGCCGTGACTGGGTAGGTTTAGACTGGATATTAGGAAAAGTTTTCTCCCAGCAAGAGTGGTCAGGCATTGGAATGAGCTGCCTAGAGAAGTGGTGGACTCACCAACCCTAGAGGTGTACAAAATTTGTTTGGATGTGGTGCTTGGGGACATGGTTTAGGGCACTCCTTGTAGAGTAGGGATCTCAGTTGGACCTGGTGATCCTGAGGTACTTTTCCAATCTGAATATTTCTGTGTGAAAATGTAAATAACCCCAGTGTAATTTGTTACTCCTCATTCTATCAGGACTCATAATACCTTTTTTTTCTTCCACTCTTAGAATTGTCCCTAAAATATTTCCTTTGTACCATTCCTTGAGTTAGGTGCCCTTGGGTGAATTTCTTTTTCCTTCCAACTCCCACCAAAAGAAATCTATTTCTAAGGATGGTTGTTTGTTCTTAAAATTGTAACAATCCAGCTTTAATTCAAACTACTTCAGAGGTCCAATTCTATCCATTATTCTCCAAGGATGCTATTCTGTCTCAGGATCAATGCTGAGCAACCTGATCTAGTTATAGATGTCCCTGCTCACTTAGACAAGATGACCTTCAAAGGTCCATTCCAACCCAGTGCATTCCATGATCCTATTAAAGCCAAATTTGATGTCAGTCTGGGTCACTGCCAGCCCTTGCAAAAGATTCCATCTGTAGGTCCTCTCAGATAGTTATGAAACGTTTTGGGTTTCTTTCCCTTACAATTTACCTTTTTATCTCCTGAAGGTGGCTTTGTTCTCTTAGGGCAAATCCTGTTTGAGGTCAGCTGTGGGGTTTGGTTGTGATGGGGGAATTAAGATGCTTTTTAGATTAAAATTGGTATGTTTTCTTCTAAACCAGAGTTCCTTATGTTCTCTAAAGCCCTTTCAAGTTTCATGTAAGGGTTATAATGTCTACCATGTATGTCTATTATCCAGAGGTATTGGAATGAGCTTGAGAAGTGGGTCTATGTGAACCTCAAGAGGTTCAACAAGGCCTAGTGCAAGGTCCTGCACTTGGGCTGGAGCAGTCTCTGGTGTCAGTCCCAGCTGGGGGTGAAGGGATGGAGAGCAGCCCCATGGAGAAGGATTTCAGGGTGCTGATGGTTGAAAAGCTGGACATGAACCACCCATGTGTGCTAACAGCCCAGAAGGCAACTGTGTCCTGGGCTGCATCCAAAACAACGTGGGTGGAAGGAGAGGATTCTGCCTCTCTGCTCTGCTGAGACCCCAGCTGCAGTGCTGGATCCAGCTTTGGAGGCCTCAGCACAGGAGAGACCTGTTGGAGAGGGGCCAGAGGAGGCAACAAGGTGATCCAAGGGCTGAAACATATCTGCTGTGAGGGCAGGCTGAGAGAGCTGGAGTTGAGAAGGCTCTTGGGAGACCTTCTTGTGTCAGTACTTAAAGATGTCTATTGAGGTTTTGCTGGGACAATCCCGGGCTAGCCACGGGCTGCAGGCCATTTGCAGTTCTAAGGCAGCCAGGACAGCTGACCTGAACTGGCTACAGGTGGATCCCAGACTGTAAACCTCACACTTGTATAAAGGGGGCAGTCTGCTGAGGAAATTTCTTCTTGAACTCTTGCTGTTGTTGGAGCTCTCGATTCTGCTCTTCTTCCTTCTTCTGTTCCTGAGAACTACTTTCCTGTTTATTGTAATTCACTGAGCTGGTTATAACTTTCAGTACTTTCTGTTGCCATTGGGATCAGTTTTGCTGTTTTATTAAATTTATTTCCATTTTAACCTGTAGATCCCTTCTTGATCCCTTTTCTTGGCTGGTGAGGGCCCACTGGGTGATAGAACAGCTGCTGCCCTTAGCCTTGGATATGAGCTAAATATGCACCACAACCTCTAAGAAAGATGGGGGCAATCTTTTTAGCAGGGCCTGTTTTGGCAGGACAAGAGGTGATGGCTTTAAACTAAAAGAGGGAAACTTGGACTGGATAGAAGCATGGTAAGACACTGGCCCAGGTTGCCCAGAGACTTGACAGGACACGAGGTGATGACTTTAAACTAAAAGAGGGAGATTTGGACTGGATAGAAGCATGGTAAGACACTGGCTCAGATTGCCCAGAGATGTGGCAGAAGCCCCATCCCTGGAACCATTCGAGGTCAGGTTGGATTGGGTTCTGAGCAACCTGATCTAATTGAAGATGTTTTCTGCTAGCTGTATTGAGAGGTTGAACTCAATGACCCTTAAAGGTGCCCTCCAACACACAGCATTCTGTGATCCATAAGTAAAGACAGGCTTTATGGAATTGTCCAAGCTTGCATGAAAGGCAGGAGGGAAGGCACCTGAAGGTTCTGAAATGGATTGCGTTCTGCTACGGATTTCTGACTATGGCTACTTCTTGGAGGAGGCTGCAGCTGCCCCTGATGGGGCTTTCCAGTGTCATGGCAGGAGGGAAACAGCAACTCAAAGAGTTCTGCTCCCTCCCTGGAGGTGTTCAAGGCCAGGTTGGATGAGGCCTTGAGTAACCTGTGCTAGTGGGAGGTGTCCCTGCCTATGGCAGCGGCTTGGAACTAGATGATCCTTGAGGTCCCTTCCAACCTTCCCATTCTATGATTCTATGATTCTATGATAACCCCTGGGAGGAAGAGGAGACCAGAACATCCCTCTGCAGCCAGTGATGACCTCTGTGTGAGGACACAGCTTTGTTTGCTCCAGCGCAGCGTCGATTGTTGAGAACAGAGAAGTGGAAGGGGCTGCTCAGGCCTCTTTAGCTTAATCCCTCGTGATTATAGACATAAACTGGAGGCTTTTCCTCCTGCTGCCATCCTTTAATAGACAAGGATTAGAACAAAATGGGAAAACAGGATGGGAAATCTTGATGCTGGACTTCTTGTGTGCCTGAGTGAGTGGGTGAATCGTAATGGGACAATGGTTTCTTCTTCCCAGAATCAATTGCTGCTTGCATTTGTTTGTTGAATTATTGATACCTTCAGTATGCTGTGGCAGTAAGTTATGCAGCAGAGCCATGCACTGTGGGGGAAGAAAAGCACTTCCCTTTTCATTTGCACCTATCATCTGCTAATTCATTTCAGCCCCAGAGTTCTCTTACCAGAAGAAACAGCTGAACAATCATTTCCTCTTCACCTTTTTTCTGTGCTTCCCATCATTTTAAGATCCTTTATCAAACATTTCTCTCATCAGTCATATCATTGTAGACTCAAGGAGTCCAAATATCTCTAAGAGTCTCTGTTTCAGAAGCTGTTTTATAGCTCTAAACATCTTTACAACTTCTCTCTGTACATTTTTTTTTTTTCATAGAATCATAGAATGGTAAGGTTGGAAGGGACCTCAAGGATCATCTAATTCCAACCCCCTGCCATAGGCAGGGACACCTCCCACTAGTACAGGTCACTCAAGGCCTCGTCCAACCTGGCCTGGAGCAGCCACAACCTCCTTGGGCAACCTGTTCCAGTGCCTCACCACCCTCACTGTAAAGAACTTCCTCCTAACATCCAGTTTAAACCTCCTCTCTTCCAGTTTAAACCCATTGCCCCTTGTCCTGTTGTTGCAAGACCTTTTTCCAGAATTCCAGCACTGCCTTCCAAACTCTACTTTCACTCATAGAATTGTATAATAGTTTTGATTGGAAAAGACCTTTAAGATCATCCAACCATTATTTAACAAGTCTGGTGCCAAACCATGTTCTTCACCACATCTCTGTGTCTTTTAAATGCCTCCAGGGAGGAGGATTTAACCACCTCCCTGGGGAGCCTATTCCAGAGTTTGGGAACCTTTTCAGTGAAGAGGTTTCTTCTAACAAGCAACCTACACCTCCCCTGGTGCAGCTTGAGGCCCTTTCCTCTTGTCCTATCACTGGTTCCTTGAGAGAAGAGACCAAGCCCCACCTTGCTACAGCCTTCTTTCAGAGGACTGTACAAAGCAAGAAGCTCTCCCCTCAGCCTCCTTTTCTCCAGGCTGGACAACCCCAGTTCCCTCAGCTGCTCCTCAGAAGACCTTTTCTTCACACCCTTCAGCTTTGTTGCTGTTCTCTGGGACCAGCTCCAGTACCTCAATGTCCTTCTTGGAATGAGGGGCCTAAAACTAAACACAGCCTTTGAGGTGCAGCCTCCCCAGTGCTGAGTACAGGGGGATGATCACTGCCCTGGTCCTGCTGGCCAGACTGTTGCTGCCATTGGCCTTCTTGGTTTGCACAATAGCTTTCCATCAGCTAGTCAGAAATTTGTCCAGAGAAGGACTTTTTCTTCCATCTCATTGCATCTTAGAATCATAGAATCAACCAGGCTGGAAGAGACCTCTGAGATCATCCAATCCAACCTATCACCCAGCCCTATCCAATCAACCAGACCATGGCACTAAGTGCCCCATCCAGGCTTTTCTTGAACACCTCCAGGGATGGTGACTCCACTACCTCCCTGGGCAGCCCATTCCAATGCCAATCACTCTCTATGTGAAGAACAAGAGCAGAGAACAACGTCTTAATATCTTTAAGAGTGATTGAATGCCTTTTAAAAATCACAGAGTCCCAGCATGGTGGGGATTGGAAAGGATCTCTGGAAATCATCTAGTCCAACCCCCCATGCTAAAGCAGAGTCACCCACAGCAGCTTGCACAGGATCATATCCAGGTGGGCCACCTACACTTAGATCAAGCTGAAAAAAGCCTAGAAAAGCTCTGTCCACAAGCCTGGAAAAGCATGCCCTTGTGTTTCAGTGGGAAGAAGAAAGCCTGAAAGAGTTTTGAATGAAAAGTGCTCTTCAAACTGCTTCTCATTTTGCTGACTGCAGTCCTTGTTTGTAACATCTTGAACTCTCTTGCTGTACCTAGGGCGAGGGATGCTGGGCTGTGTATAAAATGCCAGCTAACATCTTGAATTACAAAAGGCAGGGAGGAAAACAAGATCTGATTGTGAGCTGAAACCACCCACTCAGAAGATGCTTTCCAGTGCAGAAGTAGAAACTGAGCATTGTTATCTGTAACTATAAACCTCAGCTAATAGAATATTGGATCTGTAACATATTGGATGCCCGGAGAGGATGTAGAGTGCTCCCTGGAGGGATTCCAAACCTGCCTGGACATTGCCATCTTGGGCAACCTGCTGGGGGTGACCCTGCTTTAGCTGGGAGATTGCACTAGATGATCTCCAGAGTTCCCTTCCTACCCTCCCACCATGCTGGGATTGTGTGATTCTGTAAGCACAATGGATTATCTTCCTAGCAGTAGCTAGCACAGGCTGGCATTTGCGTGCTCCCCTTATCCAATTCAGTTCAATTTCTGCCTTTTCACAGGGCAGTAATTGCAGTTTCAGGAAGCTCAGGTTAATGAGGAAATTGAGTTTTATATCTTTCTGGATCATAAGATGCTGATAGGTTAAATGTGTTTGGGTAGGAGAAATTTAAATCGTGGCAAGTTGTGCTAGGCTGCGGTAGCACTGAGAGAGGATGTTTAGATGCCTTCTGATATTGAAGATGTCATTGAGAATGGAACCCAAAGGAGGGTGGGAGAGACCTATCCTCACCAGTCCAGCTTCTCTTTTCTGGGCACAGCATGCAATTAGGTCAGTGAGAAAAAGAGAATCTGGGACTTTCTGCAATAAAGTAAATCTTTGCGATGCATTACATGTCTAAGTAAGCCTCCTATGAGTGTTTGAGAGACTAAGGCTCAAAACAGGACTTTTGTCTGATGTAGAAGGCCAAATGAAAATTGGACATTTGCCTCCAGCATCCTACCCATCTCTGGAGAGGTCAGAAAGCAGTACCTCAAGCACCTCAATTGCTAGCTTTATCAACAGGCATCAGGGCTGATTAATTGCATCATCCATCTAGTTCTAGCCTAAGGGCATCTGGAAACTGAATTCCCACCAAATTAATGTGGGGGAGGTTTGTACATTTAATTTGTTTTTTAAAAAAAATAAGCAAGTCAGAGGTTCTGGAGGAAGTCTAACTTGTCACAGCTCTGCCATGAGAAGTACTACTGAAGCCACACTTCAAATCCCAGGTTCAGTTTTGGGTCCCTCACTCCAAGAAGGACATTGAGGTGCTGGAGTGTGTCCAGAGAAGGGCAACAAAGCTGGTGAAGGGTCTAGAGCACAAGTGTTAGGAGAAGGCACTGAAGGAACTGAGATTGCTCAGTCTGGAGAAAAGGAGGCCCAGGGGGACCTTCTTGATCTCTACAAATTCCCTGAAAGGAGGTTCTAGCAAGATGGGGCTTGGTCTCTTCTCCCTAGTAACTAGCAATAGGACAAGAGGAAATGGCCCCAAGTTGTGCCAGGAGAGGTTTAGGTTGGATGTTAAGAAATATTTCTTCCCCAAAATGATTGCAAAGCCCTGGAACAGGCTGCCCAGGGCAGTGGTGGAGTCACCATTCTCAGAGGTGTTCCAAACCTGTGTAGTCATGACACTCTGGCCCATGGTTTAGCAGACATGGTGGTGTTAGCTTGACAGTTCAACTCAGTCTTAGAGGTCTTTTCCAACCTTAATGATTCCATAAATAAAAGAGAGAAACTGAAATGTCCTTCTCATAGCACATGGCCAGACAAGGCTGCGCTCTCCTAATGACTACTAATTGTTTTCTAATAGTACTACTATTTCCATCAGCAGGATGGATGTGTCTGAGGAAATGGCTCCAGGACTGCTTGCAGATGTGACACAGCACAGCCAAAGACTGTCAGGACTGTAGGTTACACACCCAGAATTCAGTTCCAAATGGTGTTGGGGCTGCATTTTAAGAGCTCTTTTGAGTTCTGAGACTTCTCAGTGAAAATCAAAACTCTGGATGTTGCAGGATTAGTCAGTGGCAAAACCCAGCTGGAAGGGGATTGTTTCCTCCCACTGAAATTGTGGGTGGAAATCTGGGTTCACATCCTTACTCCTTAACTCTTCCCTGTTCCTGGCCAGGGAATCTCTGAGATTGTGATCCCCAGCCTGTCAAAATAAGCCTTTAAGAAGGGTTCTGGTTTCCTTGTTGGAGACACAGATTTCAGATCTGAGGTTCCGATGTCTCCATAACTCTTTCCTAGGCTCTACATGATTATATTAGCTCGTGACTCTAGCCCTGAAGAGAGTGTAATTTCATCCTCACATTTCAAAAGGTTAATGTCTTCTCATTAGCCATAAAGGGTCACATCTCATGGCTAAAAAAAAAAAAAAAACCAACCAAAACAGTATCTTACATCTGAATTTCCAACCCATGTGAGCAGTGGAAAAATGAAGAGGAGTGGGAAGGAGTCATCACATCATATACTTAACTCATCTAAATCTGGATACTTAAATTAAATTCCTCCACCAAGTGGAGTCAGGAGGAGTCATCTCTCTCACTGTTAGGGAAACCAAGAGATAGTAGGCTCATAATTTATTTATCAAAACATTTGCTTGTATCTGATTATGTATCAAGCACCATATAAAGCTGCTGTGAGTATCTCGCCTTCTTCCCAGCCTCTCCATTTCTTAGGCTGCTGACTGATCCTGCTGAACTTTGAGTGCACCACAATGCCTTCTCTTGAGCTCTAGACCAACATGAAGCAACAAAGAAGCTTGAAGGAACCAGAGAAGGAAAAATTTTCAGGTGTACCAGAGGCTCTCTATGAACCCCTCTGCCTTCCCAAAGGGCAGAGAAAAGGAAGAAGGGAGAGAGGCTGATGGGCTGGAAAAGAAAATAATCCAGCTGGGATGGAAAGGAAAACAATCAAATGAAACAGACACAGAAATACAAACCAAATATGGAAACCAACCTCTGATGGCAATGACATCACCACTGTCACCACTGATGCTGCGAGCAGGCACTGAGACAGTCCCAGACTGGGCTCAGCAGCAGATAGGAACTGGATTTAGGAGCCAGATTCAGGAAGACATAGATGGGGATCAAAGATAGAACAGAAAGTCTTCCTCAGACCAGCCAGTGAAGAAGAGGCTTGACCCTGCTGATCCTTCCACTTTATCCTGGAGATGACATCCATGGGATGCAATCCCTTGTTGGTCACTTGAGGGTCACCTGTCCTGTCTGCTCCTCCCTGCAGATGCCTCCTCTGACTTCCTGTCCCCCGAGGTGGGGCACAAGATGTGGCAGTGCCCTTGGTCTGCCCAGAAGCAAGTCTAAGCCAGAGCCTTTTTGCAGCCCAGCCCTTGGCAGCAACTCTCCCCATCAGTGCTCTCACTGCTAGCAGCAGCTCCTGGCTGTGCAAACCTGCCCTGAACTTCAGCAAGTGCCCTCACTGAGCAGAGACTGAGCTGAGAAGTCAAATCCCTGAACAGAACTGCTTCTGGTCTAGCTCAAGCTAGGATAATTTGGAGCAAAACCCTGAGCCAATGTGAACCCCAAGAGCTTAATGAGTCACACTGGCCATGCACTTAGGTATTTGAGCTGAAGGACTGAAGAAGGTCATAGTTTAAAGACCTCACTGGAAACAGTCTAATCATGATGGGAGTAATGACATAATTCTAGGAAGCAAAGGTAAGACTCCAGCAGGGTCACGTAGGCAGAAGCTATCATGGGAAGGGCCAGCAGATGCCCTGTTCCCTGAGGGGCTGGAACGTCCCCACTGCTGTAGCAGCCTCTCTGCCATTGGCAGCAGCAGCAGCAACCTTTAATCTGAATGCAGGTAGATGAAAGGTGCTGCGGGTCCGTAATGGCAGCTTTGATTACAGTGTAGGTCTCTGCCGAGGCAGAAGATCTGGAGAAGCCAGGCCAGGGTGAGGCTGTGAGAATTACAGGCTTTCCTGACAGCACCGAGCAAAACAAAAACACCAACCAACTGGAAACCTCATTGATTCTTCTCTTTCAATCCCGACGGCCAGCTCCATCCAAACGATCCGCCCGCAGCCATCGCAGCCCAATCCACAACAAAGGCTACTCCGCGGGGACCAGCGGCAGACATCAGAAACCTTCCCAGAGGAGAAAAAAAGGTGAGGAATGTACAACTGGCTTTGTGCCTTCTCCTTCGGCGAATGACTGGGTTGCAGAAACCCTAATTAAGTTTCTGTCTTTAAAATGCGCTTTTCATTTGCTCCCTAAGGTTTAAAAATAGTGGAAATAATTGAGCAATTGGTGACGCTCTGGCTTGTAGCAAATTGGAGTGTGGTGTTGGCTTCACGCAGTGATGATGTCTCCTTTTCCTCTTGCCCTTGCAGCAGGGCACTCTTCCCCAGCAGCCACAGCCTGGAGAGACAAACCATCTCCTGGATGATCACATCTCATCGTATGTAGATCCAGGTAGCCTTTGGAACCCTTCAACCAGGTTACCAACAGGCTTGCATCTCCCATCTTTCCTCACATCCACAGCCTTGGGAAGGTGAGAAGGAATTAGCCTTTGTGAGTGTTTTTGAGAAGAGCTAAACTTTACTTGCTGTGAACTAAATGGAGCTCAGGAGATCTGGGTGGGGAGGATGTTTATAGACTCCTTTACTGCATGTGGGCAATGCTGTCCTTGTGACTCAGGAATATCTCTGCCTTGATAAAAAATAGCATACCCCAGAAAGGGCCAAAGATATGCTGAGGGGACTGGAGCATCTCTCTGAAGAGGGAAGGCTGAGAGACTGGGGGCTGTTTAGCCTGGAAAAGAAAAGAATAAGAGAGGATCTTCTCAATGCTTCTCAATATCTAAAGAGTGGAGGTCATGAGGATCACACAGAATCACAGAAACATGCAGGCTGGCAAAACCCCTCAGGATCACCAAGTCCAACTTAGAACCCAACTGCAAGATTCACCTTAAACCATATCCCTAAGCACCACATCCACATGACCCTTAAACTCATCCAGGGTATCCAGGGTCTCCAGGGTTGGTGCCTCCACCAGCTCCCTGGGCAACTCATTCCAGTCCCTGACCACTCTCTCCATGAAAAACTTTTTCCTAATGTCCAGTCTAAACCTCCCCTGCCATTCTCCCTTGTTCTGTCTCCAGTTACCTCTGAGATCAGCAACAACCTCTCCACAATGTCCCTTTGAGTAGTTGTAGACAGCAATGAGGTCTCCCCTCAGCCTTCTCTTTTTCACACTAACCATCCTCAGCTCCTTCAGTCACTCCTCATAAGATTTATTCTTCAGGCCCCTCGTCAGCTTTGTTGCCCTCCTCTGGATCCTCTCCAGTACTTCCACATCTCTCTTGTATTATGGTGTCCAAAACTGAATACAATACTTGAGGTGTGGCCTCACCAAAGCCAAGTACAAGGGGACAATCACCTCCCTGCTCCTGCTGAACACAGCATTTTTAACACAAGCCAGGATGCTATTGGCCTTGGCCACCTGGGCACACTGCTGGCTCATATTTAGGATGGGGCTGGGCTCAATGGTGTCCACTGATAGGGCAAGGAGTACAAATTAGAACATGGCAGGTTTCACTTAAGCTCAAGGAGAAACTTCTTTCTTCCCCACCCTGAGAAGCATTTAAGAGTGGTGTAGATGTAGTGCTTAGGGATATGGTTTAGTCAAGGACTTACAAGTGTCCAGCTAATGATTGGACTCAATGATCTTAAAGATCTTTTCCAATCTAGGTGATTCTGTAGTTCTTTGATGGTGAAGAGATCTGAAGCAGGCTGCCTAGAGAGGTTGTGGAGTCTCCTTCTCTGGAGAGATCCCAAACCCACCTGGACCTTGTGATCCTGGGCAACCTGCTATGGGTGACCCTGCTTTAGCAAGGCTGTTGGGCTAGATGATCTCTAGAACTCCCTTCCAACCTCCACCACTCTATGATTCTATAAAAAAACATTTTTCTCATTCACAGATGTCATTTCTTTAGCATTGTCCTACACAATTTATTGGATAAATG
>VWZE01023672.1:57148-68268 GCA_013396675.1 Eubucco bourcierii | reverse complement strand
TAATGTTTCAAAATATCATCCCCCCCCTCCCCCCCACTACCATTACAGGATAGAACCAAGGGATTATTTCTTTTTTTTCCCCTATGTAAGTTCTTATATAACGTGGTCCTGAAGTAGCCATGCTTTGCCTATTTGGGTTGTTGGTTCTTTTTTCCCCTTTTATGGTGTTTGGATTTAAATGTATCCTTAATCCTGCAGCTTAGATCTGTAATGTATTGTATAGTATCCTATGGAAGGCTTTGCTTTCTGGTGTGTGGCAGCCTTCAGTTAACAATATAGACTAGTGGAAGGTGTCCTTGCCTATGGCAGAGAGGTTGGACTAGATGGTATCTAAGGTCCATTCCAACTCAAAACATTGTATGACTACGATTTTAATTCTTAACTTTAGCCATGATATTCTTGTTTGGATCCTTTCTCCACTTAATACCAGTGTGGACACTAATTGAGACAAAGAAAACCCAGCAAAACCAGCAACATTTATTATCACTCATTAGATAAAACATACAGCAGCAACACAGATCTGTGGCCTATCAAGAGGGACCAGGATAAGCTTGAGAAGTGGATCTGTGTGAACCTCAGGGGCTTCAAATAGGCCAAGTGCAAGGTCCTCTGCCTGGGTTGGGGCAATCACTGGAATCAATCCAGGCTGGAGGATGAAGGGATGGAGAGCAGCCCTATGGAGAAGAGTTTAGGGGTACTGGTGGGTAAAAAGCTGGGCATGAGCCACCCATGTGTGCTAGCAGCCCAGAAGCCAACCATGTCCTGGGCTGCCTCCAAAGATCTGTGACCTATCAAGAGGGACCAGGATAAGCTTGAGAAGTGGATCTGTGTGAACCTCAGGGGCTTCAAATAGGCCAAGTGCAAGGTCCTCTGCCTGGGTTGGGGCAATCACTGGAATTAATCCAGGCTGGAGGATGAAGGGATGGAGAGCAGCCCTGTGGAGAAGAGTTTAGGGGTACTGGTGGGTAAAAAACTGGGCATGAGCCACCCATGTGTGCTAGCAGCCCAGAAACCAACCATGTCCTGGGCTACCTCCAAAGCAGTGCAGGCAACAGGTAGAGGGAGGAGATTCTGCTTTACTCTGCTTTGGTGAGACCGCACTTGCAGTGCTTGGGTCCAGCTTTGGAGCCCTCAGCACTAGAGAGACATGGACCTGTTGGAATGGGGCTAGAAGAGGCCACAATGATGATGGGAGGGCTAGAACCACAGTGCTGTGAGGACAGGCTAAGAGCTGTGATTCATTCTGGAGAAGAGAAGGCTCCTGGGAGCCCTGCTGGTGGCCCTTCAGTACTTTAAGGGGCCTAGAAGTAAGCTGGTGACAGACTTTTTAGCGGGACCTGTTGTGACAGGACAAAGGGTGGTGGTTTTAAACTAAAAGAGAGGAGATTTAGGCCAGATAGAAGGAAGAAATCTTTTACCATAAGGGTGGTGAAACACTGGCCCAGGTTGCCGATAGATGTGGTGGATGCTCTATCCCTGAAACCATTCTGGGTCAGGTTGGACAAGACTCCAAGGAACCTGCTCTAGTTGCAGATGTCCCTGCTGACTGCAAGGGATTTTGGACTAGAAGATCTTTAAAGGTTCCTTCCAGCCTGCCCCATTTGATGATTCTATCATTGTGCACATGTGGAAAAGAGAAGCTTTTTCTTCAGCTGTACTTAAAAGTATTTGTTTCAATTTACAAATTAAAGTCAATTATTTATTCACTGAAGGAGCAGGGAACCCTGAACATACCATTAAATACTATTTTGGGTGGCTCCTATTCTGTTTAGGTTGTACCTATATTGTGTGCCCACCTCCTCCTACAATCCAACCTCCATCTCCCAAGCAGCCTGGTGTGTGGAAATCAATCTTTCTTGCTTGTACTTCTCCTTGTGTCAGGGTAATTCATTCCTGATCATCAACTTCTGCTTCTTCCAGGACTGTTTGTTTAGTTACTTAATAGTGAGGAGTGGAAGCTGCACGTTCCTTAAAAATCACTGATTTATCAGCTGCTTGTGGAGCCTTCTCAGCTGCAGGAGATAACTGTTGGTTTGCCTCAAAGTTGCTGCACAGTCGAGAGCTTGCCTGTTGCACCGGGATACAAGGACGTGCCCCAAATTTGGATGGGTGAGTTGGAGAGGCAGTTCCATGCGGAAGCAGGGACAGAGAAGCAGGCTTCAGTAATCAGCTTCCCTGAGCTCTAACACAAGAGCAGATGCACTGAGGACAAAGCAACTCCTAAAGCAGCATGGGCAGAGTATTTGTAAGAAGTAATTGTCTGGGATTTTCAGAGGCAGAGGGGGAAAAAAAAGGCATAGGGAGCAGCTGTCTCAAAAACCAGGCTTAAATCAAAACCAGCTAGGGCTTTGAAGCGAGCTGGCACTAAAGCCAGAGGTCCTGAAGGTTTAGCATCAACTGGAGGTAGATTAATTGAAGTTACTGAAAAGAGACAAAATAAAGAATACAGCATGTCTGCCCAAGGCATCTTAGGAGGAATTGAAGTGGGAATGAAAGAGGAATTTGGGATTTAGCTTCTGCTGGGAACAACCTCTTTAATCATGGTTAGAAAAGAAATAGTTGACGAGGTGCTGAAAAGAAATAGTTGAAGAGGTGCTGGGGCCAGGAGGAAATAATAGAGTGGGAATGAAGCACTGTGGAAAAATACTGACTCCCTGATTGCTGAATTTGGCACAGATGTATCTGGGAAGTTAATCCTGTTGAGGGTTTGCTGTACCTGGGATATTGGTTAGCTACCAGAGGTACATGTGTGTGCAGAGTCTGATTTTTTTTCTGCAGCTTTCTCCAGCCAACTGTACCATTAGAAATGGATAATTTATACTCTTCCAAGACTGACATTTTGCTCAGTGTAAGGTGACACTTTCCTTGCAAAATACTCAAACTGCCAACCAGCAGGCATTTTATTAGTCTGCCTCCTTGGCTTTTAAAATGTGTTTCATAAGCCTAGGACTTATTTCTGATTTCTGATGTTGAGGTAATATCAAGCTGTATCTTACAGTGAATATACCCAGAATATGTATCAAGCTCAACATGCAAAGCATCTGTCTTCAGCAGCTGGCAAGTGTATGACCCATCTTGTGCACCATCAGCAGGTTTGCAGGTGATACCAAGCTGAGTGCTGTGGTTGATAAGTCCGAAGTACAGGATGCCATCCAGAGGGACCTAAACAGGCTGGAGAGGTAGGCTAAAGAGAATCTCATGAATTTCAGCATGACAAAGTGCAAGGTCCTGCACATGGGTCAGGGCAATATCAATATGGGCTGGGGTAGATGAGATTCAGAGTGGCCCTTGGGAGTACTGGTGGACAAGAAGCTGGACATGAGCTAGCGACATGCACTTGCAGCCCAGAAGGCCAATGGCAGCCTGGGCTGCAGCAAAAGCAGTGTGGCCAGCAGATTGAGAGGTGATTCTGCCACTCTGCTCTGCTCTGCTCTGCTCTGGTGAAACCTCACCTGGAGTGCTGCATCCAGCCAGCTCTGGGGCCCCCAGCACAAAGAGGACATGGACCTGATGGAGTGAGTTCAGAGGAGGGCCGCAAAGATGATCAGAGGGCTGGAGCACCTCTGCTGTGAGAACAAGCTGAGGGATTTGAGGCTGTTCAACCTGGAGAAGAGAAATCTCCTAAGAGACCTTATAATGGCCTTTTAGTACTTAGTGGAGCTGGTAAGAAAGGTGAGGACAATCTTTCAGCAGGGCCTATTGTAACTGGACAAGGCATGGTGATTTGAAACTAAAAAAGGAAGACTTAGGCTAGAGAGAAGGAATAATTTTTTTATCATGAGGGGGGTAAGACTCTGGCCCAGGTTGCCCAGAGATGCCCCATTCTTGCAAACATTCCAGGTTAGGTGTTTTGGGGCTCAGAGTAACCTGATCTAGTTTCAGACTACGTGACCCTTCAAGGTCCCTTCCAACCCAAACCATTCTATGATTCCATGACAGCAGCTCCAGCAGAGAGCTGGGACGTTTAATAGCTGTGTTTTGTACAAGTGTGGAGGAAGCAGTCACAGTGTAGTCAAAACTCCTGGGTCCAGGAATAAAGCTTTAAAAAAGATCCCTGAGGCTTTGAATCCCCCAAGGAGAAATAGCACTTGAGGAAAGAGGCTGTGAAAGTTGATAAGGTTTGTCAACTTGAAAAGGTGTCCCTGTTTGTCTGTGCCCTGTTGCTGCTGTTAATGTGTTACTGTGATACCTGCTGGCCTTGACTGGGATTCCTCTGGGGTGGTGTAATCAGAGAGCACAACACAGCCACGTAGAGATTACACCTCACCATCTGCAACAGGTAAAGGGGGCAAGAATCAGACTCATAAGATTGCTTTGGTTACAAAAGACCTTTAAGATCATAGAGTCCAACTTTGATCTAACTCTACCAAGTCTGGTGCTAAACCATATCCCTCAGCACCACTTCTCTATGATGTTCAAACACCTTCAGGGATGAGGATTCAGTCACCTTCCTGGGGAGGCTGTTCCAGCATTCGAGAACTGTTTCAAGCAAAGAAGTTTCTTCTAATATCCTAAACCTCACCTAGTGCAACTTGAGGCCCTCTCCTCTTGGCCTGTCTCCTGTTAGACATCAACCCCCATCACAGTCCATCTTCCTTTCAGGGAGTTGTGCAGAGCAAGAAGGTCTCCCCTCAACCTTCATTTCTCCAGGTTCAACAACCCCAGTTCCCTCAGCCACTCCCTGTAAGACCTGTTCTCTAGACCCTTCTCTGGACCTGCTCCAGCACCTCAATGTCCTTCTTGAAGTGGGAGGCCCAAAATTGAACCAGGTATTCAAGGTGTAGCCTCCCCAGTGCTGAATACAGGGAGATGATCACAGCCCTGGTCCTGCTGGCCACACTATCACTGATCCAGGCCAGGATGCTGTTGCCGTTCTTGGCCTCCCCAGCACACACTGGCTTATCTTCAGCTGGCTGTCAGCCAACACTCCCAGGTCTTTCTCTGCAAGGCAGCTTTCCAGTCACTTTTCCTCAAGCCTGTAGCATTCATGGGGTTGTTGTGACCCAAGTTCAGGACTTGACCTTGTTGAATCTCATACAGTTTGGCCCTAGCCCATTGATCCAGCCTGTGTCCTTCAGCAGAGCCTCCCTACCCTCATAAAGATCAACACTTCCTCCCAGCTTAGTGTGATCTGCAAACTTAGTAAGGGTGCCTCAGTGCCCTTGTCCAGATCATTGATAATGATATTAAAGAGATCTGGCCCCTGTACTGAGCCCTGGGGAGCACCACTTGTGGCTGGTTTTGACAGACTCAACCATAACATACTGGTTTATCCTTACACATGGCCTGTATCGATGCATTTGTGTCTTCATTTGCTATTTTAGCTCTGCAACCATCAGTGCTCCCTTAGATCTCTGATCTTGCCCATTACAAGTTGGCTGCTCTCAATGGTGTTATTGGAGCAGATCTCAGATAGGGATTTGAAACAGGAGAAAATAACAGCTTAGGCTTAGGCTACTGTAAGCTGGTCTGGCTTGGGGACAAATTCACATTTAGACTGAGCCTCTTCACATCTTCTCTAAGTAATTGTAAACTCTTTCATGCTTTAGCCCTGAAAGAGAATTTTGGCAGCCCTGCACTGCCAGAGACTGTGCCTTACACCATGTAAGATACATGATAGTTAATCTAAGTCATTGGGCTTAGCATCTACTTTTCATAATCGTTTGTGCAAATACAGCCCAGTTATCAAATGTCTGCATTAATTACACAAAGGATACCAGCACTGCCAAAATAAATGGGTTGTCAAAGGGTTATGTCTGATTATTTGTATTATTCAACCAACACCCAGCCCTCCTATTATGTTAAGTGCTGCACAAGCATGTTCAGAAACTGCTCCAGCACCAGGGAGGTGGAGGAGTAATTTATGCTAGGGGAAAACAATTGGACATTACAAGCAAATAAAAAGGAAAGGGGAGAGGAGAATGAGGGTGGGTGTGACAGGCTGTGGCAGCATATTCCTGTGAGAACCATCAGGAGGGAGTTTTAAGAGAAGGAAAAAATGGTTTGATATAAATAAATGAGAAATATGATAGCAGTGATGCTGGCTGGGCATTTGCCTAGCCCAAAGGAGATTTCTGTGGCATGTGCTTAGCTGGTATATTAGGGTGGGTCTTACTCTCATTTCATCTTAGGGTCTTAGTCTCATTCACACCATACCTATTTACACCACTCTCAGAGGGATCTCTGAACGGCAGTGTGGAAGACAGAGGAGGAACACAGCCAGAAGACTCCAGCTGGTCCCACACCACACCCAGCTGCCAGCTGCACCCAGGCAGGCACGTGCCCGGTCAGGGTTCCTGGGACTGCATTTCTTTGTCATTAAAACACTTCATGCTGCCAGCACAACATAAAGGGCTCTCGGTGTGGCTGAGCATCCACCTCATCAGCCTAGGGTGGCTTGCTGCTGCGTGTTTTCACATCCACAGCGTGAGCATGGATGTCAGTAAATCACTTTTATTAAGGTGCCTGCTTCAACTGGTGCTGCCTCTGAACGCGAGGGATAGCAAACTTCACTGCATGGGAGGTTCAGAGAGATTTAAATTAGGGATCAGGGGAAAAAAAAAAAATCTTTACTGAACGAGTGGTGAGGCATTGGGACAGGCTGCCCAGGGAGGTGGTGGAGTCTCCGTCCCTGGAGGTGTTCAAAAACGTGGCACTTTGGAATGTGGTTTAATGCACATGGTGCTGCTGCGTTGATAGTTGGACTCGATGATCTTAGAGGGCTTTTCTCCCTCAACCTGCCCTGAGTAAATAGAGCCTCAAAATAATTAAAGGCCCATGAGGTGGCAGAGTGACTTCAGAGGAGAAAGGGGATCACAGAGATGATGTTAGGTAGTGATAGGACTAGGGGGAATGGAACAAAGCTAGAAATGGGTAGATTCAGACTGGATGTTAGGGAAAAGTTCTTTGCCATGAGAGTGGCGAGACCCTGGAATGGGTTGCCCAGGGAGGTGGTGGAAGCCTCATCCCTGGAGGTGTTTAAGGCCAGGCTGGATGAGGCTCTGACATCCTGATCTAGTGTGAGGTGTCCCTGCCCATGGCAGAGGGGTTGGAACTAGATGATCCTTGTGGTCCCTTCCAACCCTGACTGATTCTATGAAGATACCTGAGACATGTGTCCTTGTGTTCTGTGCATCTTCTTCTTGAAACACAGAATCCTTAAGGGACAAGTTAAGGTTTGGTCCTCTGTAGGAGCTTGTGGTCAGTGGCACGCAGCAGTATAAGAAGACATCATAAAAATAAAGCATTTAGGAACAAAACATTCAGTGGGGAAAAAAAAAAAAAACAAACAAAGCAAACCCAAACCCAAAAAAAAGACCACACCATAAAACAGAAAATAAAAAAATGTGTATTTGCAGTATAAAATTTACAAGGTACCCACAGGAAACTGGACTCTGTCAGGCACCCAAGTGTCTCAGATTAATTCTCCCAGACAATTCCCAGCCTTTTGTGAACATGCTCCTGTTTTCCACCTCCCTAATTCCTTTCCCCTCCAGTGCAAAGAAGCCTGGCACTGTCTCTCTGCTATTGTTTGTAGCAAAGTGCCTTATCTTGGGCCATGCTTTTTCCTTTCATTTTCCTTTTGAATTGAACCGTTCTGTTCTTGAGACAAAGTCAAAACAGGGTGCTCATAAATTACTACAGAGCAGTTCCCCTTTCATCACTGGCATAAAACCTAGTAAGTGAAGATGGAATTCCCATCAGTTCTTGGAAGTTCTAACCAAAACCAAGTGAGAGCGGCGGCAACAATGCAGTGGAACAAAACAGCCTTGCTGGTATCTCACATCTGGGGAACCATTTTTAATATTTCCATAATAATTACTCATTCTCAGGATGAAATACAGCAGCTGCCACCTCTTTCACTCTCCAGACTTCTGGAAAAGGAGGACTGCTCAAACTGACCAGCAGTGTATTACTAAAGAAAGCACCAGCTGAGAGTACAGTGTGGTAGGAAATCCTGATAATGGCAGAATCACAGATTGATAGGGGTTGGAAAAGAGACTGTCTAGTCTAATACCCCTGCTAAAGCAGGGTCACCCACAGCAAGTTGCACAAGATTGTGTTCAGGTAGGTTGAAGACTCTCCTGAGAAGAAGACTCCACAACCTCTCTGAGCAGCCTGTTCCAATGCTCCAGCAGCCTCACAAGAAAGAATCTCTCCCAGTGTTCAAATAGGACCGCCTGGGTTCCTGTGTGTGCCTGTTGCTCCTTGTGGGCACCACTGAAGAGTCTGACCCCATACTCTTGACCTCCACCCTTTGCTTATCGATAAGCATTGAGAAGATTCCTTCCCAGTCTTCTTTTCTCCGGGCTAAACAGTCCCAGATCTCTTAGCCTTTCCTCCTCACAGACATGTTCCAGTCTACTCAGCATCTTCTGCTGGACTCTCTTCAGTAGTTCCCCATTTCTCTTGAACTGGGGAACCCATAACTGGACCCAGGACTCCAGATATGACCCATTAGAGCTTAGCAGAGGGGCAAGAGAGCCTCCCTTGGCCTGTTGGTCACACTCTTTTAATGCACCCCAGGAGACTGTTTACCTTCTTGGCTACAAAAGCAGATTGCTCACTCATGGTGAACTTGGCCATCAGCACTCCTGTGTCCTTCTCTGCAGAGCTGCTTTCCAGCAGGTAATATGCAATGGCCTGACACAAATGCTGTTGCTAAAATGTATCCACACTTTATAAGTCGTTCTTCTCCACCAAAATCCACCGTAGCCATTTTACATTCCTCCTATAGACTCATCTCTATAGGTTCATCTCACCCAATCATGTAAATTACCGATCACAGGATGTTACAGGTTGGAAAGGACCTCCATAGATCATTGAGTCCAACCCCCGTGCCAGAGCAGGACCATACCATCCAACTCAGGTCACAGAGGAATCNCTCATCAGGCAGTGCTCCAGTCCCCTCATCATCCTCAGAGCCCTCCATTGGACTCTCTCATGCAGATCCCTGTCCCTCTTAAACTGGGGAGCCCAAAACTGAAGGCAGTACTCAAGATGGGGTCTCACTAGGGCAGAGTAGAGGAGGAGAAGGAGGAGGAGGAGAACCTCCCTCAATCTGCTGGACACACTCTTCTTAATGCCCCCCAGAATCTCACTGGCCCTCTTGATGTTGTATATGAAGGGAAATCTGGGGGGGATTACACCTCTGAGATCTGTGCTTTCCTCAGAGGCTTTTGTAGAATTTAGCTCAACAAAGTATCCCTGGTCGCTCTGGTAGATGTGCAGACCAGCACCAAGTCCTGTCTTTCCCACAGAAGGTACTTCCCTGTGTGACCTGAAATGCAAATCTGTCTGAGACCAAATGATGCCAATGGGAGTAACAGGAGTTGTATTTGTCATGGTATCACAGAATGGTTTGGGTTGGAAGGGACCTTTAAAGCACACCTAGTCCAACCCCCCTGGGGTCACCAGGGGCATCTTCCAACTAGAGCAACTTTCTCAAAGGCCCATCCAAATTAACTGGAATGGTTCCAGGGATGGGGCTTCTGCCACCTCTCTCACCAACCTGGATCAGTGTCTCACCACCCTCACTGTAAACAATGTCTTCCTTCTCTCTTGTCTGAATCTCCCTCTTTTAGTTTAAAACCATCACCCCTTGTCCTGTCACAACAGGCCCTGATAAAAAGATTGTCCCCATCTTTCTTCCAAGCCCCCTTTAAGGAGTGAGAGGCCTACTGCGGCTTGTCCAAGGTGCCTGGTGGAGGAGCCACAAGCGTCCTGGTTGCTGCTCTCCTCTCTACCCATTAGGCTGTGCCTCTTTCCCACGCTTCAACCTCTCCTCTCCTGTCATTCACCCTCCGGGTGCTTCACAAACGGCAAGGGCTGTAATTCCATACTCCCCTTAGCTCCCAAAGGATGGATCCGTGCCTCTTGGAGTTCAGCCACAGCCAAGAACTTGCTGATTCCCTCACCCCCGCTGCCTCTGTGTCTGCTTTGAGCAAAGAGATAAACGTGGTGGCTCATTGTTTTTGTGCTGCCAGTCTCTAGAGAGAGGATTTTCATGAAGCCTGAGCTCAGAAATAAAAATGAAACAACAAAACGAGCACAATGCTACACACAGCCAGCAACTGAGAATTTCTCCCCAGAATGAGAATCTCTGATAGCTGTATCCACCTCTGGAGTTCTCAGCACAAGAGAGACATGAACTTGAGTGGGTCCGAAGGAGCCCATAAAGATGATCGGAGCACCTCTGCTGTGAGGACAAACTGGGAGAGTTGGGGGTACTCAGCCTGGAGAAGAGAAGGCGCTGGGGAAACCTTGGAGCTGCCTCCCAATATTTGAACGAGGCTACAGGAGAGCTGGAGAGGGACTTTTCTCAAGGACATGTAGTGACAGCGTGAGGGGTAGTGGCTTCAAACTGGAAGAAAGTGGATTGAGATTAGACTTTAGGAAGAAATTCTTCGCTGTAAGGGTGTTGAAGCACTGGAACAGGTTGCCAGAGAAGTTGTGGAGGCTTCAAGTGTTTAAAGCCAGGCTGGATGGAGGCCTGAGCAGCATGCTTTAGAGGAGGTGTCCCTGCCCATGGCAAAGAGGTTGAAACTAGATAATCTTTGGGGTCTTTTCCAACCCAAGCCAGTCTGCGATGCTGTGATTGTGTGAAGCAGCTGGCAGAGCCGCCCTTGGAATAAAGCGTATGGGGAAAGTAGTTCGCAGGGAGCGGAGCCGGCGGAGCCTGGCTGCTTGTCAGAGGGGGCGGATCCTGCGCACGGGCGGGCACCGGAGCGGCCCCGGCAGCCGCGGGGCTATTTCAGGAGCCGGTCGGAGGCGGCGGCCGGAGCCGGGGATTGGGGGCAGCGGCAGCTATGGGTTAGCGGTACCGAGGGGCAGAGAGGAGGGGAGGTTTTAAGGCAGTCTTTGCCTGAGGTTGAGGGGGTAAAAAGGAGGTTTTTATTTTGGGCTGCATCACAACTTGAGCTGCATCAAGCTGAGGCAGGCGGAGAGGGGAGCAGGAGGAGGAGAAGGAGGTGGAGGCTGCCACTGGGGGATTTGGGCTCGTTTTACTGAAACAAATCAGTGCTCGAGAGAGAGCAGCGAGGAGGAGGAGAAGAAGGAGGAGGAGGAGGAGGTGGTGGTGGTGGTGCTGGTGTGGAGGCAGGAAGAGGGGGCTCGAGAAA
>VWZE01023672.1:46695-57109 GCA_013396675.1 Eubucco bourcierii | reverse complement strand
GGCTGTGTCTGGGAGAAGCAGAAGTGATGAGAGAGCGAGCAGGGAGGCTGGAGGAGGCTGCCCGTCCTGCTGCTGCTGCTGCAGCACCCCCGCGGCCACCGCTGCCGCCCCGCCGCCCCCCGCCCGCTCCATGGAGGCTCTGAACGGACCTGGACATAACACCGGTCCCGGTCCGGGACCCGGCGATGCTTTACGACATCCTTCTTCTCCTTCGCCCGGCCACCACCACCCTCACGCCGAGAAGAAGCGGCTGCACCGCGCCCCTTCGCCTGCCAGACCCTTCCTCAAGGACCTCCACGCCCGCACCGCCGCCGCCGCCAAGCCGCCGCCCGCACCCCCCAAATCCCCCGGCCTCTCCAGCCGGCCTCCTCCGTCTCCGCACCCGGGAGCCCACCCGCCGGCCGCGGGGCTCCTGGCAGCACCGGGCCGCCTCTCCCGCCGCCCCACCGCCCCGGGGGGAAAGGCCGCCGCCGCCACCGGCACCGCCGCGGGCAGGGCGGGTTCAAAGGCCTCCCCATGCGCTAAGCGGGCGGCCCGCGGTCCGGAGCTGGGCCCCGGTGGTCGCGGTGTGGGGAGGCAGCCCGGTAACGAAGGGGCCCCGCCGCCCGGTAAGGGTAAGAAGGGGAAGCGGGTCTCGGCGGCAGCGGGCAGCGGCCATGCGGCAGCGGCTCTGGCCCGCGTCGGCCACACGGACAGCAGCTCCGACCTGTCTGACTGCCCCTCCGAGCCGCTTTCCGACGAGCAGCGCCTGGCCCCGGCAGCCAGCAGCGACGCCGAGTCCGCTACCGGCTCCAGCGACCGCGAACGGGAGGCGCCCACCGCGCAACCCGCTTCCGAGCCAGCCCGCACCGGCACCGGGCGTGGAGCTGCGCCGCTTCCCGGGCCCCGCGGGGATCCGCCGCCTGTGGCTCCGGGTGGGGGAAGAGCATCGAGCCGCGGGGAACCGGCACCAGCGACGGCCCCGGAGGAGCTGCAGCGGGAGGTGGAGGAGCTGCGCTCGGAGAACGAGTACCTCAAGGTGAGCATCGCCCGTGAAGAGCGGCCTTGGCCCGGGGAAGGCAAGAGGGAAGGCAGCAGGAGCAGCGCAGTGCTCTCCTGCCCGAACTGTAGGGTCCTCACTGGGGGTGGGACAGCCCCGGGATAAATCCCCTCCCTCGGAAAAAATGCCCACTTGCACCCCAAATGGGACAGGAGGCGACCAGCCGTGCTCCCCCGCAGAGAGCAAATGCCAAATTGCACCCCAGAACGGGACGGGGAGAGGCCAGCAGCGTTCCCCCGCAACACGGCTTAAGGGCGGATAAGGAACTTAAGCTCGAGGTCACGGCTCCCTGTGATCAGGTTTGTGGATGAACCTAAGCCTGGTGCAACTTGTACTGTGACGGTGTAATATTTAGTTGGCGTGGCTTAGCAAACCCCAACTCTTGCTAAAGCTCCTGGTTAGCAAGACCTTGCTTTCCAGGAACTGTTTTCCTCGGTGTCACCTTTGAAGTAAAGGCAAAGAAAGTGATTCCCTCGTTTGATGTGGAAAGGATAAGAGTGGAGTGTTGCTTCGTTGTTACTTTATCGCTGGAAAGAAAGCCGCTGGTGGTGTGATACTAGCAGAATAACGAGAGTGACGATTAAAAAGTGTGGTTGCGTGGATGTGCAGGTAGAAGAACTATGTTCATCCTGAGAGAGAGAGAGGGAGGGAGGTGGAAGAGCTAAATCCAGGCGTGCTCTGAGCTGGATTGACCTGCGGGAACCTTTAGTTGGACTTGCACTTACAATCTGATCTTTTTGGCACAGCAAAGAGGCTGTAAAGATCTATAAATAAGAGAAACTGAGGTAATCCTGTAACTGCAGCTACTGTCCCGGTTGACTCTGTTGCTGGGCGAGGACAGTTTTGTTCCCTGATTGTGGAAACATCCTGTTGTCAAGCAGAATAATGAGGATGGAAATCCGTGGGAGTTTTGCTGCGGTGAGGACTGGAGTTTGGTATAACCTTGGGAGAGAAACGTGGTGAAGATACGGACTAGGTTTGTTTGTAAGGAGTTGTGGCTAAAGGACAAGTAAAGATGTTCAGCACAGCAAAAGGTTAACGGCAAGGTTCTTAGCTGGGTCTGGTGCTGCTTAATGAACTGCAAAAAGGGATGAGCAATGATACAGCAAAATTTTCAGGTGACATTAAGGGTTGTGGTGTTTTGGTTTTTTTTAATCTTAAGTCATGCCTAGCAAAACCCAGACAGAACTTAATCATGTCCTTAACAAACCTAATGAATGAAAAATGAAGTCGGAGGATGGGAAATAAATCTCAAGTGTTGAAAAGCTGAAGCATTTCAGGAGAGGGGAAGGATGGAGCATGGACTTTTCTAGGTCTTAAATGTGTTGTACTCACTCAGGTGCATCGTGAGAGGCAGAGCAATGAAAATCTCTGCTCAGGCAAAAATGATTTCACGTTCCAGCAGGAGCTGAACAGGGGGTGACAAAGAAAACATTATAATACTTTATAGATCTGTAGCTGTTACACAGACCAGTGGGTGTACCTGAAGTCCTGTGGGCACCGCTGGTCGTCTAGAAAAGGGTAATAGAGAACCAGACCAATAAAAATTATTGGTGCATAGCAAAGCTTTTGTAGTGCTCATTGGATAGAGGACTTCAGAGTGCGTAAATGCGATGTAATGGTCTATAAAATGATGAGAGAACTCTTCTCAGAAGCTTCTGTTCAACTCGACAGCCCAGAAACAAGAGGAGGTGTAATGAAAGTAGATAAGGGCATTGCTTTAGGATTGGGTGAATTGGCATCACAGAAGTCATGGAGGTCAAAAGCCCAGGAGCATCTCCTTGCACTAAGATTTGCACAGTTGTAATCCTTAAACTTTAACCCATTATAAAGAACACGCTAATAAACCTCCTTGAAAGTGTTTTCCAACTGTAGGAAACTGAAAAATAGTTTGTCTGAATCGTCCAGGACTGTCGGCTGTTAGGGTGCTGCACAGGACCTAGTTGGCATTGGTAAAGAACTTTCTTTTACATAGCTTCCAACTTCTCACCCTTATGTAATTTCAAACTTCCCACTTCAACAGTGTCTTCAGACCTTTTGTCTTTGTATCTTCATCTACAGCAATTGTGTCCCAAACCACCTTTGATTTGGATGAGGACTTTTGCAAGCTACATTCCTGAGACCAGTAGTATAATACAGACTGGTTTCTTGGGGCCCTGTGTCCACTTCCAGTGGCCATGCCCTGGTGCCTGGAAAGCCATGAGCTCACACTCTTACCTATTCTGACCTTCTCTCCTTGTGCATAAAGTCTTAGTTCTGGTGTATTCTCAAAATGACTGGAAACAGGCCATTGGAAGCAGAGCTGTCAGAGCAAATCCCAAACTTTGTTTTATTTTCCTAGGGGAACCTATAAAACTTTTCTGCAAATTAAAACCACAGTGTCACACGAGTTGTTGACTCACAGATTTGTTCCTCCTGTTAATTTCACAGAACCCCAGCATGGTGGGGGTTGGAAGGGACCTCTGGAGATCATCTAGTCCAACCCCCCCTGCTAGCAGGCTGGCCTACAATGTGGTTCTCTTGGTAGGAGTTGGAGTGAGCTGCTTTTCTCCTTTAACTGGAGGGGGCTAAGGGCCAACAGGGAAGCTGTCAGCTGTATATAGACAAATGATGAGATAAATCCCAGCAGAAACTGTTAATTTCCTGAGTGTGGCCATATGCCCAATTTCATAGTTTTCACTCCTTTTTTCCTCCCTGCAGCTGGAGTGCAACAGAAAATGTGCATCATTTTAAAGCCTACTTTAGGGATATCTATTGTTCACACAGGAAGATCTCTGGAATAAACTCCCATGGGAGGTGGTGGATTCCCCTACATTAGGCAGTTTCAAGGCCCAGCTTGACAGAGTGCTGAGCCATCTCATTTAAACTCTGTTCTTACCCTGAAAGGTTGGACTGGATGATCGCTGAGATCCCTTCCAACCTGGCATTCTATGAATCTGACTCTCATGCATGTTTCACGTGTCTGGGACACAGATTATAGAACCATGTGTGTGTGTGCATATACACACATATGCACATAGATGTGATGCTAAAGATTACTTGAGAGTTACCAGAAAAAACAAACACAATTGTTTGGTTTTGTTTCTACTCAAGAAGTCCTAGAAAGTCTTCCGGAATGCTCCATGAAAGCCTTTGCAGAGCCTGTTGTTGGTGCTGCAAATGTCTTAGAATTGGCCAGACATTGGAACAAGCTGCACAGGGAAGCTGTGGAGTCACCATCTCTAGAGGAGTTTAAAAAATGTGTGCTTTGTGATTTCAGTTCCTCGTTGGATTTCAATTTCTTGTCTTTCTTGCATAATTCGATCAGCCTGGAAGAGAAGGCTCCAGGGAGACCTTATTGTGCTCTCCCAGTACTTAAAAGGAGGCCTATAGGAAAACTGGGGACAATCTCTTTTAACAGGGCCTGTTGCAACTGGGCAAGGGATGATGGTTTTAAACTAAAAGAGTGCAGATTTAGACTAGAGAGAAGGAAGAAATGTTTTACAATGGGAGTGGTAAAACACTGGCCCAGGTGGGCCAGAGAGCTGATAGGTTCCCATCCTTGTAAGCATTTCAGGTCAGGTTGGATGGGGCTCTGAGCAACCTGATCTATCACAGTATCACAGGATCACCAGGGTTGGAAGAGACCTCAAAGATCATCAGGTCCAACCCATCACCACAGACCTCAAGACCAGACCATGGCACCAAGTGCCATGTCCAAACCCGCCTTGAACACCTCCAGGGACAGTGACTCCACCACCTCCCTGGGCAGCCCATTCCAGCAGTCAGTGACTCTCTCAGTCAAGAGCTTTCTCCTCACCTCCAGCCTAAACTTCCCCTGGTGTAGCTTGAGACTGTGTCCTCTTGTTCTGGTGCTGCTTGCCTGAGAGAAGAAGGTAACCTCCCCCTGGCTACAACCACCCTTCAGGTAGTTGCAGACAGCAAGAAGGTCCCCCCTGAGCCTCCTCTTCTCCAGGCTAACCAATCCCAGCTACCTCAGCCTCTCTCCATAGGGCTGTGCTTGAGGCCTCTCCCCAGCCTCGTTGCCCTTCTCTGAACACGCTCAAGCACCTCAATGTCCTTCTTAAATTGAGGGGCCCAGAACTGGACACAGTACTCAAGGTGTGGCCTAACCAGTGCAGAGTACAGGGCGAGAATGGCCTCCCTGCTCCTGCTGGCCACACTAACTGTACATGTCCCTGCTGACTGCAGGGGGTTGGACTAGATGACCTTTAAAGGTCCTTTCCAACACAAGCCAGTCTAAAAATCCTTATTTCAGCTACTTATGGGGGAAGATCTGTAATACTACAGCAGTGTTGGTCTGTGAGATAGAAATTGTAGTGTGGTGCCTGACCATGGAGCCATGAGGTCACGGGTAAGAGCTGGTAGCAGGTGAAGTTGCAGTGGGTGCTAGCTGGTCCTGTTAGTGATAGCAAAATGCTTCCCCAACAAGCAGTCAATTTTCAGGATTAGTTGTAAGTGTTCAGCATGTGGAAAAGTGTCAGGTGCTTTGCATGTCCTGGGGAGGCTTTGGAAGATACTCTTTGTGGTGTGTAGAACCCCCTAAAGGATGAGGGATCCTAAAGAATAGGGCCTGAATTTTGGCAATTAAAAATGTTCTTGCTTGAGCTCAGGGAAAGTTTAATTCAACCTGGGTTAATGACACAGAGGTGCTAGCAGAAACGGCAGTGGTGTTTGAGTTCTGACAGATGCCCCTTTTTCTCTTCACATCCTTCACAGCTACAGTGGAGGGCTGGACCAGATAATCTCTAGGAGTCCCTTCCAACCCCTTATGCTGTGATTCTGTAAGGTGTGAACTTCATACAGCCCTTTAAAAAAAACAACAACAAAAAAAAACAAACCCTAAAAAAAACACCAAACCCACAAAAAAAACCCCTGGTACTTGCTCTGTGTTGCTTTACTGGAACTTGTCTCAACACAAAGAGGTGGTCAAACACACCAGGAATGCTGCTGGGGTGGGGACTAGCATGAAAATACATTCTCAACTGTCTTTGATTTGCTTAGCATCATCATCATCTTATTTATTATTTTGATTTTTTTTTTCATTATTCTTTCTGTTTTAATTTTTATCTGTGACATATACTGGAGATAAACTGAGTGAGGAACCACTCCAGGCTCCTTATTCTTCTCTGATACATCTAAAGGATATTCACTTGTATGACATGCACTGATTTTAACCACAAGTTTACACTGTGTTTCTCCACTCTCATGAAACTGTAGATCTTAGTGTCCTTGTAACTGTAGATCTTAGGTCCATAGGACTGAGATGAACTCATGAGGACTAATTCCACTGTTTCTTTTCTTGACTTGCATGGAACTGTGTATGTTAAAGGGGTTTTGCACAGGAAAACAAACAAACAAACAAAAAATGTGAAGTGGTGAAATCAATTTTATTCCATTTAGTGAGGACTACTGGGGTTAGCCAAACAAAGCTCATCTCCCATCTCAACTTGATATGCTCCTTTTCCCACTTAGTGGCTGCAAACAACAGAGATGGTACCCCTGTTATGGACACAAAGCCCCTATGGCTGGAGGGATGGTCAGCTGTCAAGAGGGGTGAAGAATAGCAAGACCATGTGCCTCCTGAGCCCCAGCTGTGTCCCTGTCACCACCTGTGCTGCCTGGAGCAGATTAGCTCTATGATGCCCAAGTACAATTATTTTTTTGGTGACCCTCCATAGGTGATGGCAATGTTGTACCAGTCAGAGCACAGAATCATGGAATGGTTTGGGTTAGAAGACACCTTTGAAGGTCATCTAGTTCAACCCCCAGCAGTCATCAGGGACATCTGCAACTAGATGAGGTTGCTCAGAGACCTGTCCAACCTGACTTGGAATTGTTCTAGGGATGGGTCATGGAGTTGGTAACGTCACTGGGCAACCTGTTATGAATGTGGATGACTTTGAATAGCTTCAACCACCCTAGTTGAGGAAATGTGTTGGAACAATGCTGGGGCTAATGCTTGAATAAAGCAGAAAAGCTGCCATATGCTGCTCTCACTCTTGGATCCTACAAACTTTAAGCAACCCTGAAGTCAACAGGTTCTCACGGTCCTGTGGGATTTTTTTCAGTGACCTTACTTTGGTGATCAAAACTGCAAACAACATCAGATCAGTGCACAGCTTGGAGTTTGGTTTGAGAGCAAACCAAATGAACCAGTGAAATTAGGTCCCCAGGGACTTTGGGTTCATTAACACGTGTTGCAAGAGGCCAAAATAATGAATGGTGCCTTCTCCCCAACCCAAGCCTTTGAGAGCATCTTTATCCCTACCACAGCTCTGCTGTGAAGTGATATGGGGGCTGTGTTTATTCCTGAGCAGCAGCATCTCCTACATACAGACTGTTAGAGATATTTTCAATATAAACCCCAGAGATTATGTCAAATCACAGCTCATGGATCCTGGATTTATCAAGGACTCTTATTAAAAAAGTTCAGGATTTGTCAGCATACCAGCAGCTACTCACTGTTAGCACAGAATGTCACCCTCCCTCCCACTGCACAATCACACAATGTCAGCGGCTGGGAGGGACCTCCAAAGCTCATCCAGCCCAACCCCCCTGCCAGAGCAGGATCACATATACCAGGTCACACAGGAACACATCCAGGTAGGTCTTGAATATCTCCAGAGAGGAAGACTCCACAACCTCCCTGGGCAGCCTGCTCCAGTGTCCTGTCACTCTCACAGTGGAAAAAAAAAAAAAATCCTCATGTTACCATGGAACTTCTTATGCCTCAACTACCACCCATTGCCCCTTGCCCTATCATTGGGCATCACTGAGCAGAGCCTGGCTCCAGCCTCCTGGCACTCACCCTTTACAACTTTATAAACATTGCTGAGGTCACCTCTCAGTCTCCTCTTCTCCAAGCAGCAGAGCTCCAGCTCCCTCAGGCTCTCCTCGTAAGGAAGATGTTCCACTCCCTTCATCATTTTTGTGGCTCTGTGCTGGACTCTTTCAAGCAGTTCTATGTCTTTGAACTGAGTGACCCAGAACTGGATACAATACTCCAGAAGCAGCCTCACCAGGACAGAGTAGAGGGGGAGGAGAAACTCTCCCTCTCCTCTCCCTTCCTCACTCTCCCCTTATTTGGTTTGATGTTTATTTAATAACCCATTTAGAAGACAGTTGGCATAATAGGTAAATTGGACTTTTGGCTAAATTAATAAATGCTTACTTTTTTAGTATATATTTAATTTCATCTTTCATTTCCATTGGGTGTGTTAAGCACAGTGTGGCAAGCATGTCAAGGGACCTTTTTCCCTTCCCACTCCTCTGCCCTAGTGAGGCCATGTCTGGAGTCCTGGGCCTGATTCTGGACTCTGCAGTTCAAGGGAGACAAGGAATTACTGGAGAGAGTCCAGTGGGGGCAACAAAGATGCTGAGAGGACTGGAGCATCTCTGTGATGGGGAGAGACCCTAGCGATCTGGGGCTGGTTAGCCTGGAGAAGAGCAGACAGAGGGAATCCCTCATTGACAATTGATATCTAAAGGGTCAAAAGGGTGAGTCAGGTCTCCTCTCAGTGGTGCCCAGGAAGAGGACAAGGAGCAATGGGCACAAACTGGAATCCAGGAGGTTCTATCTGAACATGAGGAAAAGCTTCTTTCCTGTGATAGTGCTGGAGCACTGGAGCAGTCTGCCCAGAGAGATTGTGGAGTCCTCTTCTCTGAAGAGATTCCAAACCCACCTGGACATTGCAAACCTGCTGTGGGTGACCCTGCTTTAGCAGGGAGTGGTTGGACTGGATGGTCTCCAGAGGTCCCTTCCAACCCCTACCATACTGGGATTGTGTGATTTTTCTGAAGTACTGTAGAGTTTATTGGGCTGGAATGCTTTTGTCTTCCTAGCTTGCAGATGTTTCTAAATCAGTGTATAACTTCTGGACACTGATGTGTTCTAATTCACTTGAGCCTGAAGATTTTCCGTTTGCTAATATCCATAACTCTAAATGCACAGGAATGAATTCCCTTTCCATACTTCTTTTATGTGATTTTCCTCATGTCATTTTCCCCTAATGGCAATTTCCAAAATTACTTTTTTTTTTTTCCCCTGACTTCTGACTGGGTTGCAGTTTTTACCTTCTATTCATACTCTTATAAAAGAGTTTTTTTCTGTATTAGCTAGTAATTATCATCTCAGTCAGGGTAAATCAGCTGGACCAATGCCCATGACTGTCTTTATATGCAGTTTAAAGGTCTTACTTTGGGCTGTATTTAGTCTGGCCCCTTGAACAAAACATCCCCACCCTTTAAAGTTGTCCAGAGTAATGGAACACATTATGGTGCATATGGTGCAGGCTTGGAGGGTAGGTCTCTAGCCTGTTTCGGAAAGAATCCAGTTCTCATGTGCTCCGTGGGCTGAAGGATTGTGCAGTTGGTGAGGGTGGTTGGAAGATTTCCTTTCAAACCTCATTACAGATCTGAACCAGACTGGCCAAGCAGACACTGTTGTACAAGTATTCCGGGTTGCTTCAGTGGGAGTGACTCATATGAGTATGGTTAGTGTAAGAGCTGCATGGCCTGACTCTCTCTCTCTTTTTACTTTTTTCTTCTCAAATAATCCTAAACAAAGGCATATTCCTATAATTTACCCTTAATTACCTTTCATTATACGTGAAATCAATAACAAACAAGCATGAGGTCAGTGCGGGTGTTAATGACACAATGGCATCTCTACTGACAGGCAAGTCTTCAATTTGCTCAGCAGAGATGTGAAATGGCTCCATTAGTATGTATTTGGGCTAGGCAGCAATGTAAACTGTAAAAGGGCTTTCCCCTTTCAGCCAGTTCAGCAGACTGAAAGGGAAATAGTGAATCCTGTTGCTTTTGCACTGAAGTCTAGGAGAACCCAGCAAATGGAGCAGAGATTTAAGTGTCTCTCTGTGTTCATGCAACCACCCTATGAAGCTGAGATGAATTACACCTCTTAACCCCCAAATGGCTTCCATTTGTTCTTCCTGGTGACCAGAGTGGCTTCAGGAAAAAGAAGCAGTTGAGCTTTTTTCTGAACGACATTCCTTCTTCCAGAGCTCTGCCTAGTGCTGTGCTGGCTGAAGGTAGTAAAGTAATTACCATGAAATTAAAAGGGATCCAGAGGAAACTCTGATCCCCTCCAGCAAAGTGAAGCTTCTTAGGCCAACACTTCACCTTTTAATTGCCACTTTGGGATGCTGGAACAGGTCCTTCTTGTTTAAGGAAAGGAGTAGGCTTTCTTTTTTTTTTTTTTTTTTTTGAGATGAGGGATGACCACTTTATTACTTGTTTGGTTTAATTTCCCTTAACTGCTTATTCTGATTTCTTTCTTCAGTTTTACAATGTTAAAGTCCCTGTTTGTTTCTCAGTCTAGAGAAGAGAAGGCTTCCAGGAGACCTTATGGTA
>VWZE01023672.1:26032-42574 GCA_013396675.1 Eubucco bourcierii | reverse complement strand
GCCTAAGCACAGCCTCTGGAGGCCCCAAACCAGGCCTATCCTTACATGTTTGTCCCCATAACGCAGCTCCTGCCTGGCACAAGGCTGGAGGGGGAGGAAAGGAGAGCGAGCTGGCCTTGATGTGAGCTTATGAAGAGACAGCAGAATTATGGGTTTGAATAACAATCTTCTAGTCCCTAGAGGACTTTTTAAAACTTTATAGTTCCCAACCTGGGACGCTGGGCAACCTGGGCCAGGGTCTCACCACTCTCAGCATAAAATGTTTCTTCTTTCTCTTTAGTCTAAATCTCCCTCTTTTAGTTTAAAGCCATCACCCCTTGTCCTGTCACAACAGGCCCTGCTAGGAAGTCTGTCCTCATCTTTCTTATCAGCTCCTTTAAGTACTGAAAGGCCAGACGAAGGTCTCCCTGGAGCCTTCTCTTCTCCAGGCTGAACAACCCCAACTTTCTCAGCCTGGCCTCACAGTGAGGGGTTCCAACCCTCAGAGCTGAGGGTTTTAGGGGTAAACTTTATAGTGTAGGGTTGATGGTTGAACTCAATGATCACAAGGGTCTTTTCCAACCCAAATGATTCTGTGATTTCTGTGGTTCCAGCCCTCACATCATCTTAATAACCTCTTCTGAACTTGCTCCAGCAGGACCATGTTGGAGATGGTAAAATGAAAGTGTTTCTAGTTCCATGAGATAGACAAGCATCTGGTCTGGTTTTGTTATTAAAGCAATTGTAAGACATGTAAGGAGGATTCATTAATTTAGCTCAGTGTAATTAGTCAGTGTTGGGATGCAGCTTACGCTGCTCGGACTTGCGGAGCTGCAGTCTGGTTCCCCTCATTAGTGCCGTATCCCAGGGAGTGTGTTTCCTATTTTGCTCCCATGAGGGAGATTTGGAGTGATGATCATAGAATCATAGAATGGTAAGGTTGGAAGGGACCTCAAGGATCATCTAGTTCCAACCCCCTGCCATAGGCAGGGACACCTCCCACTAGTACAGGTTACTCAAGGCCTCATCCAATCTGGCCTTGAACACATCCAGGGAGGGAGCAGCCACAACCTCCCTGGGCAACCTGTTCCAGTGCCTCACCACCCTCACTGTAAAGAACTTCCTCCTAACATCTAGTCTAAATCTCCCCTCTGCCAGTTTAAGCCCATTGCCCCTTGTCCTGTCATTGCAGGACCTTGTAAATAATCCTTCCCCAGCCTTCCTGTAGCCCCCTTCAGATACTGGAAGGCTACTATCAGGTCCCCTCGAAGCCTTCTCTTCTCCAGGCTGAAGAGCCCCAACTCCCTCAGCCTGTCCTCATAGGAGAGCTGCTCCAGCCCTCTGATCATCTTTGTGGCCCTCCTCTGGACCCGCTCCAACACTTCCATGTCCTTCCTGTGCTGAGGGTTCCAGAACTGCACACAGTACTCCAGGTGGGGTCTGACGAGAGCAGAGTAAAGGGGCAGAATCCCCTCCCTTGCCCTGCTGGCCACGCTGCTCTTGATGCAGCCTAGGACTCGGTTGGCTGTCTGGGCTGCATGTGCACACTGCAGGCTCATGTTGAGCTTTTCATGATGGAGCACTGTTTTGACTTCTCACAGGATGAGCTGGATGAGCTTCGGGCCGAGATGGAAGAAATGCGTGACAGCTACTTAGAAGAAGATGTTTACCAGCTGCAGGAGCTGCGGCGAGAACTGGACCGGGCAAACAAGAATTGCCGCATTCTGCAGTATCGTCTCAGGAAAGCAGAGCAGAAGAGCTTGAAAGTTGCACAAACAGGCCATGTGGATGGGGAGCTCATTAGGAGCCTGGAGCAGGATTTAAAGGTGGGTGAGGAATTCATGTTCACAGTGAATGTGAGCAGATGGGGATTTGACTGCCTGTGGTTAGACTGACCTGTTGGAAGGCAGCGAAGGGGAAAAGGAGCTGGGGGTCCCAGTTGATGGGAGGTTGACCATGACCCAGCAATGTACTCCTGTGGCCAGGAAGGCCAATGCCATTCCAGGATGTATTAGAATGGCTGTGGTTAGTAGATGGAGAGAGGTTTTCTTGTCCCTCTACTCTGCCCTGGTGAGGCCACATCTGAAATACTGTGTCCAGTTCTGTGTCCACCAATTCAAGAGGGACATGGAACTGCTCGAAAGAGTCCAGCACAGCCACAAAGATGCTGAAGGCAATGGAACATCTCTCTTACAAGGAGAGCTTGAGGGAGCTGGGGCTCTGCTGCTTGGAGAGGAGGAGATTGAGAGGTGACCTCAGCAATGTTTATAAATATGTGCAGGGTGAGTGGCAGGAGGCTGGAACCAGGCTCTGCTGGGTGATGTCCAGTGACAGGACAAGGGGCAATGGGTGGAAGTTGAGGCATAGAAGGTTTTATGCAAACATGAGGAGGAATTTTTTCCCTGTAAGGGTGATAGGACACTGGAACAGGCTGCCCAGGGGGGTTGTGGAGTCTCCTTCTCTGGAGATATTCAAAACACGCCTGGATGTGTTCCTGTGTGATCTGGTATATGTGATCCTGCTCTGGCATGGGGGTTGGACTGGATGAGTTTTCAAAGTCCCTTCCAGCCCCTGACACTCTATGATTCTGCAATAGGAGGGAGGGTGATATGTGAAGCAGGCAGTAGTTCTCCAAATGTCAGGAGCAATTTCCTTCCTCGGCAGCAGAGAGCAAATATGCAGCTTATCATCAGAGAAAGATGTGTTTAGTGAGTAAAAAAACCCATGTGCTTAAATTCACAATGAAAGAGATGCAGTTAAGTTACATTTGTGCATTGGAAAGATTTTAAAGGGTTTGTTTTGCAGGCTTCACTGCAAACCATAGCTTTGCACAACTATAGACAAAATCTGATCTGCTTTCCCCAATTCCTCATGTTTCTTTCCTTTTCTTGCTTATGCAAAGAAAAAAAAACAACCACCTAGTCAAAGTGGCATTTCATAGTGCCTAATGAGTTACTCATAACAGGAACAGACTGCTCTAGGATTTCAGATAGAGAATGAAAATGCTAGTCCCGTAAAACCCCAAGTTCCTGTAAAAATTGTGCTCCTACTGAAGCAGTTTTCATGTTTCTCAGGAATGTTTCCATCAAAGCTAAGCCTTATATAGGCCTGATGCTTATCTAACTTCAATGATCTCTCCTGATATTGCTATCTGGTAGCTGTTTTGAAAATACCTTCTATAATTCTTCTTATCACTGGAATCATGAAACATTTTATACTTAAAGAAACCCAAACCCAACCAAACAGAAAACCCTTCTGCAACTGGAATGATTGGCTCCCAATGTGTGGACATAAGTGATGCATGAAATCATCAAACTCTGAAAATGTTAGAGCTGATTTTCTCTTTTATGATGGAACACAAATGATGCTCTTATCATACCAGAAATGTTACTGTGCTCAGTAAAAATCTGGTGCACAGACTCCTGTGAAAGTGATACCGAAGCGTTTTATTTGTTTGCTTTGCTTTTGCTGACTTGCTGTATTTCAGCAGTTCATCTTTTTGCCTGATGAATCACCTTTCCAAATGGGTTTGGAGTAAATATTTTTTTTTTTTCCTTGTTAGGCTGGACTCAGGAACCCTAAGCTAACATCTGTCTCTGTGCTTTCGTATCACTCTTGCCCTGTTGTGATTGCTGCTAGAGCAGCAGATTTAGGAGGATGAGACTGCTGAGTGGATGTGGCTTTGATCGATGACCTGTCAACTTTGCAAGACAGTTCCTCATCTTTTGTTTCATGGATGTGATATGCTGTGGCTTTGATGTGTGGATTTGGTATCTACTTGTTTCATAGAATCACAGAATCATTGTGGTTGGAAAAGATCTCTAAGATCATTGAGTCACAGAATTACAGAATTAACCAAGTTGGAAAGACTTTTGAGATCATCCAGCCCAACTTATTACCTAACACTTTCTAATTAACTGAACCATGGCACTAAGTGCCACATTCAGTGTCCTTTTAAACACCTCCAGGGATGGTGACTCCACCACCTCCCTGGGCAGCCCATTCCAATGCCAGTCACTGTCTCTGTGAAGAACTTCTTCCTAACATCCAGCCTCAACTTGCCCTGGTGCAGCTGGAGACTGTGTCCTCTTGTTCTGTCACTGACTGCCTGTGAGTCCAAGCATCATCATTTCCTCCTGCTGTTCCTGACATTGGATTAGCATTATGTGGAAAGAGCTGGAGATAGGCAATCAAATAGATTTTCATCTCAGATTTCTTTATTGGAAATGAATATTCATTGTGGTGCTTGGAAGGCTTGGAGTGCTTCATCAACAGTCTTATAACTGAATTAAAAATCTCTTGGCTGTCTGGGGCTGTAATATGCTTCCTGCTCTAGGAGGTAATTCTGTAGCTGTTGCTTCTCACAGATCGCCTTCATGCCTTTGTGCCCTTCTCATCAGGTAGCCAAAGATGTTTCTGTGAGACTGCACCACGAGCTGGAGAGTGTGGAGGAGAAACGTGTCAAAGCAGAAGATGAAAACGAAGTCCTTCGGCAGCAGATTATCGAGGTGGAAGTATCCAAGCAGACGCTGCAGAATGAGCTGGACAAGTTAAAAGAGGTAAGTGACCATCAGGAAAGTCATGCAGAGCAGCGCTGCTGGCTGAGGTGGGACATTTGACACACAACCATCCTGGACCAACTCCTACATGAAATGCCTGCTGATATTGCTTGTACACTTGCCCAAGAGGTCTCCTCGCCTTTGTCGTGTGTCTCAAAGGAGTTGGTAATTTAGAAACAATAGAGAGAGGTGGTGAAATGATCCTGGGGCTTGTGTCCAGGGCTTCTATCCCATTTCAAACTGGCTCCTCAGAGTCTGTCTTCCTACTGGAGCAAAACTACCTTTGATTTGACTCCGGCTAGCTGTGTCTCTCCACAGACTGAGGCTTCCACCTACTTGAGAGTCAAATGAGGCATGTGTGACTTATCTGAGAGGACACTTCAAATAGGCAAGCCGCCGTCGTGGCTGCTGCTGCTCAGTGGTGGCAGTGGGAGCCTCCAGCCTGAACAAGGCAGCAGGAATGTGCTCTGTAATGTATAAATAACATTGTACTTGAGGGGCAGGAACGCTCTTGAGGAGAAGGATCATTTCAGCAGGAGCTGGCACATGTCACACTGGGTGAAGAGATGATCCTTGGAAGCGAGCAAGCTGAGGAGCAGGGGCCAGTAAAATCCAAATACTAAGTGTGGCTCTTCGCTGAAGCTCACATCCCAAGCTGCAGCAGTGTTCTTGTTCTCTGACCAATACAGCAGATTGGCAGCTTGCAGTCTCTGCTCTGTTTTAAACCAGATTGAGTGAGATAGAGCATTTAAACATAATGAGGTAAGGCATTTATCCTCTGAGCCCTGGTCAGATTTAGAGAGCTGCTGCAATTATGTCTAATTTTAATCTCTCAAACATTGCTTGCAAGTCAACTGGTACAAAACCTGACTCAGTTTTATAAGGACAAGCCCTATTTAATTCCTCCAGGCTTTTGGGTTATGAGGAGTCCAGTGCAATACTTTCTGAGCATTTTGTACCCAGGAGATCATCAGTTTCAGTGTTGTTTAGATAACATAGGAGTCTGACACAGAAGATTAAAGTCTGTATGATGTTTGAGCTGTTGTCCTGCTTTCTCAGTGCTGTTTGTTAATGGTGTGCTTCATGGACACGTTGCAGATCTGCAGTCTAAATTCCATGCAAAACTAACATGTCATCCACAGTGCCAAATGTAGTGCTTGTTGTTAACACCCACATCCACTAGATACTGCTTGGTGGCCTTTGGGATTAAACAGTTTGAGAAACCAATAGTGGGTGAGCATTGAGAAAGCACTGCTGCACCAGTTTCTAACCCTAAGCAGACTGAATTTACTCTACTCCTCCAGAAGGGCTGTTTCTTTCCCAAAAGGGATGGTTGTCAAGCCTTGAAACAAGGTGGCCAGGGAAATTATCCAGTCCACATCCCTGAAGGGGTTTTAAAGTTGTGTATATGTGGTGCTGAGGGACATTGTTTAGTGGTGTTCTGGTGGTGCTGGGTTAACAGTTGGACTCGATGATCTTAAAGGTCTTTTCCCACCTAAATGTTTCTATGCTTCTTAGGTTGCTACAGCCTCACAGAGCAGGGAAGCACAGCTGACTGCTGTCTCTGCTGCGTTGCAAGTCATAATGAACATAACCTTACTTTGGAAGCAGACTTTACCCCATAAGAGGCAAAGACTGGAAGGAAGCTAGGGAAAAAGGGGAAACCAACAGGCAGAATGGGATCATTCATGCTGATCTGGAAGCACAACAGAGTGTAAGATGTAGCATAAAAAGTTGTGGTAGCAGTCGTAGAGGTAATCTGGTTTTCCATGCCACGAGTGCTGGTTTCTCTGGGAGTCAGAATGTTACAAGGTCACAGTAGATGGTAACATGAAGGTTTGTGTCTTTGGCAGGTCACACAGGGACATATGAGCCAAAAACAGGAGAAACTCAGTAATATGCACACTCAACAAGTCCATTTGCAACACTGTTGACATTGCTGGGAAAAAAACCCCAAACAAACAGTAAAATTAAAAATATTCTTGCCTCAAGATGTGTTCAAATTACCAGAAGCTATTCCTCTTTAGGAACATTTACTGCATATAAAGCTCTCAAGAAATGGACAGGAAGGACATTGAACTGTTGGAGCAGGTCCAGAGGAGGGCCATGAGGATGATCAGAGTGCTGCAGCAGCTCTGCTCTGAGGACAGGCTGAGAGAGTTGGGGCTTTGCAACCTGGAGAAGAGAAGGCTTCCAGGACACCTGACTGGGGAGGGACTATTTACAAGGTCTTGCGGTGACAAGATGAGGAGGAATGGGTTTAAACTGGCAGAGGGGAGATTTAAACTGGATGTTAGGAAGAAATTCTTTCCAGTGAGGGTGGTGAGACACTGGCACAGGTTGCCCAGGGAGGTTGTTGCTGCTCCCTCCCTGGAGGTGTTCAAGACCAGGTTGGACGAGGCCTTGAGTGAACTGTGCTAGTAGGAGGTGTCCCTGCCTATGGCAGGGGGTTGGAATTAGATGATCCTTGAGGTCCCTTCCAACCTTACCATTCTATGATTCTATGAATACATTATAGGCATGCCAGTGGGAAAGCTAGTTCTTTAGATATCAGGAGACAAGTGGCCCAAAGACCATGTAGCTTTTTCCCAATCCCCTCTGCCTGTGTATCCTGTCTGTCTGAAGGAAGACACTTAGAAGTCTTTCCCATCCAGTCCTGGAGCGTTGCCCAAGGCGCAGTTAGGCAGTGGTAGCTCTCTGCAGTAGCTCATTGTCACCATATGCTCATTCTCCATAATATCCTGGGCTACTCTCAGCCCTTTTCCTCCATCATCTGACCAACAGCAAGGTTTTCTCACATCCCTGTTCATGTTCATGGCTTCACTCAGTGCTGTCTTTTGCTTCCTCCTGCCACACAGTTCCCTGGGCCCCCTGCAGTGGATGGTATCTCTGTTCATTACCTTTAGTCTATCTCCAATACTGAAATGTCTTTAGAACTCTTTTCTTAAAACCATCTTCCTTTTTTTATTTGTAATGTTTGGAAGGATCCTAACATGCCAGTGACAGGACAAGGGGCAATGGGTGGAAGCTGAGGCATAGGGCATTCCATGCAAACATGAGGAGGATTTTTTTCCCTGTGAGTGTGACAGAACACTGGGACAGGCTACCCAGGGGGGTTGTGGAGTCTCCCTCTCTGGAGATACTCAAGACCTGCCTGGATGTGTGATCTGGTCTAGATGATCCTGCTGTGGCAGGGGGATTGGACTGGTTGATCTTTGGAGGTCCCTTCCAGCCCCTGACATTCTGTGATTCTGTGGTTCAGCAGTGCTGTTTCATATTCTCTCACCCCAGCACCTATTTCCATCTCCTGTGACACTTTCGATGGGAATTTTTGGGTGTGAAATACATCCAGAGTTGCTCTGTCTAAATGAAATTCTAATTTCCTTTAAAAACAAAAAAAACCCAAAACAAAACAAACAAACAAAAAAAAAAAAAAAACAAAAAAACCCAACCAAAAACACAAAACCAAACACCTTTCACTTTTAACTAGGAAATTGAATTTGGTCTCCTTCCAACCATTTAATTTGAAGTTGTATTAAGTAGGTGTGAGATAGGCTTTCCTTTTTTGGCACTAAATGTCATTGCTTGGTGTGTTGCAGCTTTGCACATAAAGGCAAATTTCAAACAGAGAGGAAGAGTGATGAGAAGTCACTTGCCCTGTACTTCACTGTGTTCTTACCTCCTTATCTACTACTGTGTCTTAGCTTCATGCACTTCCCTCCCCAGTCCCAGGTGCTTCTGGATTCCAGTTTTATGACATGAATCATAGGATCATAGATGGGTTTTGGGGTTGCAAGGGGCTTTTAAAAGTCATCTAGTCCAACCCACCCTGCAATCAACAGGGTCATCTGCAAATAAATTAGGTTGCTCAGAACCCCATCCAATCTGCCTGAAATGGTTGCAGGGATGGGGACCACCACTTCTCTGGACATCCTGGGCTATTGTCTTACCATCCTCAGCATTAAAATTTCTCCCTTCTCTCTAGTCTAAATCTCCCTCTCTTTCTTTAAAATCATCACCTCTTGTCTTGTCACAACAGACCCTGCTGAAAAGATTGTCCACAGCTTTCTTCTAGTCTCATTTAAGTACTGAAATATTGCAATAAGGTCTCCCTGGAGTCTTCTCCAGGCTGAACAACCCCAGCTCTCTCAACCTGCCCTTGCAGTAGAGATGCTTCAGCCCTCAAATCATTTTTGTGGCCTCCTCTGGGCCAGGTCCAACCGCTTCATTTCTTTCCTGTGCTGATGCTGTCATGATTTCAGCAGCTTTTGTATAAACTATCAAAACCACATCTAGACTCTCATTTTGTTCTGGTATCTCCCAGATACTCCTCATCACCAAAATACTCTGGGTTTCACTGATTGTTTCAATAAGGAGCTCTCAGATCATCAGTGAGTCACTTAAAGGTTTTTATGATGATGCCATCTCTTTCTCTTCCTCCCCCCCCCCTTCTTTCATAAATATGATGCAACCCTCCAGCTTTTGGAAGCATTTCCTGTAGCTGTGTTTTGAGCTAAGAAATGCATTGGTAAGGATTTTTAACCAGTGCTTGTGGATTTTATCCAATTCAGATGCCTCCCCCTTAGACACCATTCTTCTCTGAACGACTTCATCAGTACCCTGGCAGCCACTTAGCTTAATATACTCCTTTTGTTCAGACTTCTTAGCCAAAAGGTAATACAGTGCTTTTCTTTCCCATAATACTTCCTGGTTTTTTGGTTTTCTCATATTTGGCTTGTTTATTGCTGTGTGGGTTCATCATTCTGCTCTTCTTGCTTGAAATACTTCTACTGATTGTTTTGAAGTCAGCAGTGTGCTCTTGTGACCAAGGAGGCCAATGGTCTCCTGGGGTGCTTTAAAAAGTGTGTGACCAGCAGACTGAGGGAAACTCTCCTGCCTCTTTTAGTGAGGCTACCTCTGCAGTACTGGGTCCAGTTCTGGCTCCCCAGATCAAGAGAGACAAGGAACTACTGGAGAAAATCCAGTGGAGACTACATAGATGCTGAGGAGACTGGAGCATCACTGTGAGAAGGAAAGGCTGAGAGACCTGGAGTTGTTCAGCCTGGAGAAGAGCAGGACTGAGAGTGGATCTCATCAGTGCTGAGCAATATCTAAAGGTTGGGGTGCAAGTGAATGGAACCAGACCCTTTTCAGTGGTGCCCAGCAACAGGACAAGGGACAAAAAATTGGAGCCCAGAAAGTTTTGTCTGAACACAAGGAAAAAGAAAGCTTCTTCACTCTGAGGCTGACCCAGCACTGACTGGAACAGGCTTCCCTGAGAGGTGGTGGAGTCTCCTTCTCTGAAGGAGATTCCAAACCCACATGGACATTGTGATCTTGGCCAACCTACTGCATGTGACCCTGCTTTAGAAGGAGGGTTGGATTAGGACATCCCCAAAAGTCCTTTTGAGCCCCTGCATGCTGGGATTCTGTGATACTTCTTTGACCAACCAATCAGGTTTTTTCTGTAGTATTTTGTACTGACCATGCTAAGGTTTTACTTCTTCAGTCCTCACTGCTGCACCATAGGTCTTCATTGATTTTTTTTTTTTTCTTCCCACAGCTACATTCACCTACTTTTCCCCTTTTTTTTTCTTTTTTTACTGTGAACTTTTCCACTACTTTTGGCCTTTCCTCTGATGACTTTTTTTTTTTTTTTTTTTGGTGGCATTCTCCATCAGAGCTTCAGATTTTTCCTACTGCTATGAACACTTCCTTGTCACATGCTCTTGTAAAACTGTGATGTCTCTAAGAACTGACCCTTCTAGGAATTTGCTTGGATTTTTGGTGACTTACCAAAACTGCTGCTTCCATACAAATTTAGAGGCAAAGACAATGCATGCTCACAGATTTGCTAAGTACACATATCACTGCCAAGCCTTACTTGCTTTTTTTCCCCTCTTGTTGTCTAGGTTATTAATGTCACTATTTCAGTCAATAGGCTGCTAGGAGAGGAAAAAAAATTGCACCATCACTGGCAGATTACTTCGGCAACATCCCTGCAGCTGTCGTTTTTCTCTTCCTGATATCCTAATTCAGCTCCTGAGAAGCACTGATAAAAAGTATTTAGTTTGGTGAACCAAGAGCATTCAGAAAATTCTTGCCCTGTTTCCGTTGCTTACAACAATGCAAAACCTTTACCAGTTATCTCCTGAGCATTTACTGACCAGGTATGGCAGAATCACAAAAGGATTGTCAGGATTGGAAGGGACCTCAAGGATCATGAGGTTCTAACCCCCCTGCCATAGGCAGGGATACCTCACACTAGATCAGGTTGCCCAGAGCCCCATCCAGCCTGGCCTTGAAAACCTCCAGGGGAGGGGCTCTGGGCTCTTCTCTGGACAACCTGTTCCAGTGTCTCACCACCCTCAGTGGAAAAAAATTGCTTCCTTCTCTCTAGTCTGAAATTCTAGGTAGTTTCTTCCTAACATCTCATCTAAGTCTTCCCTCCTCTAGCTTGGATCCATTCCCCTTGGTCCTATCACTACCCAACATCCTAAAAGTCCCTCCCCAGCTTACTTATATCCCACTTCAGATACTGAAAGGCAACAATAAGGTCTCCTCAAAGCCTTCTCCTCTCCCACAACCCCAACTCTCTCAACCTGTCCTCATAGGAGAGGTGCTCCAGCCCTCTGATCTTAGAATCATAGAATCATAGAATGGTAAGGTTGGAAGGGACCTCAAGGATCATCTAGTTCCAACCCCCTGCCATAGGCAGGGACACCTCCCACTAGTACAGGTTACTCAAGGCCTCATCCAATCTGGCCTTGAACACATCCAGGGAGGGAGCAGCCACAACCTCCCTGGGCAACCTGTTCCAGTGCCTCACCACCCTCACTGTAAAGAACTTCCTCCTAACATCCAGTCTAAATCTCCCCTCTGCCAGTTTAAGCCCATTGCCCCTTGTCCTGTCATTGCAGGACCTTGTAAATAATCCTTCCCCAGCCTTCCTGTAGACCCAATCATCTTCCTCGATGATTGACTTGATGATCTCAGAGGTCACCCTCATGGCCCTTCTCTGGACACATTCCAGCACTTCCATATCTTATAATAGAGGCTCCAGAATTGGACACAGTACTCCAGGTGGGGTCTCATGAGGGTGGTGTAGAGTGGGACCTCTTTCGACCTGCTGGCCACACTTCTCTTGATGCAGTTGTCTTTCTGGGCTGCAAGCATACACTGACAGCTCATACTGAGCTTCTCATCCACCAGCACCTCCCAAGTCCTTTCCTTCAGGGCTGCTCTCAAACCAGTCACTGCACTTGGTCTTGTTGAACCTCATGAGGTTGGCTTCGTGTTTTTCTCAAAGGTTTGACATCAGCAATACCTTTCACCCAACATCTAATCCATCTCAAGTGTCATTTCCTTGGAGCCCCCAGGGTCTCTTTAGGGAACATCTTCCTTACATATTCTCAGCAAAGGTGCTTGGCTGATGGTCTGTTTTTGGTGTGAGTTTAAACAACTACCAGATCAGGTCTTGGCAAGTGCTGGGTGCCTTTAGCATAGAATGATTTGATCTGGAACTGATCATTAAAGGTCATTTAGTCCAACCTCCCCCCAGTAAGCAGGGACATCTTCAGCTAGATCAGGTTGCTCACAGCCCTGTCCAACTTGACCTGGAATGATTCCAGGAATGGGATTTCTACCACCTCTCTGGGCAACTTGTGCCAGTGTTTCACCACCCTTAGTGGAAAAAAATTCCTTCCTTCTCTCTAGTCTGAACTTTCCTCTGTTAGTTTCAAACCATCAGCCCTTGTCATGCCACAAAAGCCTGCTAAAAAGATTGTTCCCATCTTACTTATAGACCCCCTTTATGAAGTCAAAGGCTACAAGAAGGTCTCTCTACAGACTTCTTTTCTCCAGGATGAACAACCCCAACTCCTTCAGCCTGTCCTTACAGCTCTCACATCATTGTTGTGGCCTTCTCTGGACCTGCTCCAGCTTGCAGCTTCTAATTGTGTATTCTTTGTCTGGGTTTTGCATAGCAAGCCAGAGGAGAAAGAGGCAGGACCGTGGACACTGCTGGGGAATGGTGGCCCTGCCCAGATGGACAAAGAGAGGGGAGGATTAAGGCTGGGGGTGGCAGCTGCTGAAAGGTTTGCTGTGAGTGCTGTAAAATGGTTTAGCAAGAAATGAATGAGAATTGTTCTCATTGAGAATGAGTGGGAAGAAAGGGGCACTGCTGCTTGTGGAAGGGCTGCACCCAGCAGGTGACAGTCTCTTTTTATAGCCCCTGAAAGCAGAAGGGCTGAAGGGGGATCAGCCAGATTGCTTTCTCTTCCCAAGGATCTTTGATGTAGCAACAACTTCCCTCATGACACTGAAGTCTTCTTGGACATTATTTATGCTCCAACCCATCTGAATTGCTGGGACTGTTAGGGATGTGAGTGCCATTCTCTGGGCATGTTCACTTGGGAAATCACTTCCAGTTGTTGGAGAGCTGTGGCTGCTTCTCATGTTCAGTGGTGTTTTCACAAAGAAAGGCAGAGGAGGAAGCCATGAAATAGTGTTTGCATTAGTTTCTGCATGGGAAGATACAAGTGAAAGTCCACTGGATGTTAGTAATGCCTCCAACATGTCTCTCTAGGACACAGACTGAGATGAAAACCAGTATGGAAAGGGGATTTCATGAGAAGGCAGCTCCACAAAGAAGGGGCCAGGGAGTCCTGGTGGACAAATTGAATGTGAGCCAGAAATGGAAGGCAAATGGTCTCCTGGGGTCATTAGATGAGTGTGGCCAGCAGGTTGAAGGAGGTGTCCTCCACCTCTGCTCTGCTGTCGTGAGGCCACATCTGCAGTACTGTGTCCAGTTCTGGACTCCCAAGTTCAGGAGAGACAGGGAACTCCTGGAGTCCAACAGAGGCTGTGAAGGTGCTGAGGATACTGGGGCACCTTTTTGAGGAAAAAGGATGAGAGACTTGGGGCTGTTTAGCTTGGAGAAGAGCAGCCTGAGAGGAGGTCTGTGCTGATCAATATCTAAAGGGTGGGGGTCCAGACTCTTTTCAGGGGTGCCCAGTGATAGGACAAGGGGCAACAGATGCAAACTGGAACCCAGGAGTTTCCATCTGAACATGTGGAAATGCCTCTTTGCTGTGAGGGTGCCAGAGACCTGAGAGAGGCTGTCCAGAGAGGTTGTGGAGTCTCCTTTTCTTCAGAGATTCCAAACCTGCTGAGGGTGAACCTACTTTAATAGGGAGGTTGAACTGGATCACCTCCAGAGGTGCCACCTTCCAAGCCCCACCGTGCTGGGGTTATGTGAAATGGAGCATAAAACATGCAGTGGGTGTGAAGTGTGATTATCCCAACTGGAAATCACTTTTCCCTCTTTTTTTCTCTGATATGAATCCATGGGTATAGGGTGAAACAATACAACTGGTGAAGGAATTATTCTTGGTGAAACCACATGCTTGTAGAAAATACTGCCCCTGTGTTCATGAGCTACGTGGCAGTTAAGGGGGCACATAATGTCCTTCAGCCATTTCTCAAATGGCATTAACTTACTGAGGTGAAAGAGGGCTATGCTGTGAAGATAATTTTATTTTATTTTATTTTATTTTATTTTTTGGTAATGCATGACTAGCAAAGAGTTTAAACAATGTGAATTTGCTGAGAAACGAGGCAAAGAGGTTTGTAAGCTACAGGTTCAAAGAACACTTAAAGAGCTAAATGAGAGGTCCATGTTGAGTCTGTAACCCTACTCAGAAGTTACTGCCTGTGACAATTATAAAGTCAGGAAACCTCGTGCAATGATCATGACTAAAACCATTAACTGTATGAAGGCTGTGCTGCAGCACCATCTTATCTCCAGTAGGTTTTTTTTACCCCCTGTGATAAATAATGAACTGGTGCCTAAAGGACAGTGAATGATTTCTACTCATTATGGCATTCCAGGAGCTGTATTGACAGTGAAATGGTCTGCTTTGTGTGGAGACCAATGGACAGGGGGGAGGGGAAGGTGTGGAAATGAATCTGCCTCAGATCAAAACCACAGAATGGTTTGGACTGGGAGAAATCTTTAGACATTGTCAAATCCATACCCCTAACCTCTCTGAAATGTATTTGGAATACTGTGCCCAGCTCTGGTGCCCACAGCTCAGGAAGGACATGGAGCTGATGGAGCGAGTCCAGAGGAGGGCCATGAAAATGATCAGGAGGTTGGAGCACCTCTGCTATGAGGGCAGGCTGAGGGAGCTGGGGGTGTGCAACCTGGAGAAGACTATAGGGAGACCTAATAGCAGCCTTCCAGTACCTGAAGGGAGCCTCCAAGAAGGCTGGAGAGAGAGTGTTTACAAAGTCCTGCAGTGATAGGATGAGGGGCAGTGGTCCCTACCAGCCTTTACCATGCTTGGGTTCTGTGATTCTGTGCATTGAAACGCCCCATTTGTTGTGTGCTTTTCTTTCTGCATAGCAGAAGCCTTTTAGTAGCCAAAAGGCTACTGCTCTTCCAGTAACAGAGACTGGCATGGAGATAACCTCCAGGAAGCTCAAGTTGTCTCTCAGTCTGCCCATCCTCCACACAGTTACCAGAAATAACTGTGCTGTTGGTCACATGGGCTTCAGCAGTGACAGTGCAAACAAACTGTAGCCTCTGTGACATCTGTATAGGACTCTCAGGGGGGAAAAATTGCAGCCTTATTTTTCATGCCTTCTCTTAACTTATCCACAGCATCACTAAAAGTCTTCTTCAGCAAAACCTTCTTGAAAATTGTTAGCAAATCCTTCAAGTGTTGTTGTGTGTGGAGGGGGAAATCAGGGCATACTCTTTGTGTTCTAACTCGCATTTCAATTGGGGCAGAAGTCCTCGATGGACTTTCCTTGCCAAGATGTGGGCAAGACTTTGTGCCAGGGCAAGCAAACTTTGGCAGTGTGCTGCTATTCTGTGAGCAGAAGCTCAAACTAAAAGCTGAACTATCCACAGTTGAGTGTGCACTGAAGTTAATTAGGAATATTCCTCATCTTTCCTCTCTCTGAAATGCAAGTTATCCACCCCCTGGCAGCTGTTCATGTGGTGCTTGTGGGGAAGATGGGTACCCAGCAGTCCTGTTTGGAGCTAGACCACAACTAGTTCTGTTCAGTGTTTTGACTTCTCAGCTCAGTCTCTGCTTTCTGAAGTTCAGGGCAGGTTTGCACAGCCAGTGGCTACTGCTTGCACTGAGAATGCTGATGGGGAGAGCTGCTGCCAAGGGCCGGGCTGCAGAGAGGCTCTGCCTTAGACTCACTCCTGTGCAGACCAAGGGCACTGCCACATCTTCTGCCCCAGTTTTAGGGACAGGAAGTCAGAGGTGGTGCCTGCAGGGAGGGAAGTGAACTAACCAACAAGGGATTCCATCCCATGGATGTCACAGTCAATATAAAGGTGAGAGATCACCACCTCTTCTTCACTGGCTGGTTCTCTCTTCAATTCCAAACCATGTGTTCCTGAATCCAGTTCCAGAATCTAGCTCCTGAATCCAGTTCCCATCTGCTGCTGAGTCCAGTCTGGGACTTGCCCAGTGCTTGCCCCCAGCATCAGTGGTGACAATGGTGACATCATTGCCATTAGGGCTTGGGTTCCATATTAATTTATATCTCTTTGTCTCTGTTTTGTTGGATTGTTTTTTTTTCCCATTCCAGCTGTTTTATTTTTTTTTCCCAGCCCATCAGTCTTTCTCTCTCCTTTCTCTTCCTCTTGGGAAGTCAGAGGCAGTGTGCTGGTTTGAGGTTAGTTAGAATATTTTAATAGAGACAATTACACTATAGGCTGTGAAAGGAAAACATGGTGATGTCTACTTCACTTATATGCTTGCTGAAAATTGTTTTGGGAAAAATAACCAAAATATAGCTAAGGCATTCTCTCTCTGTCTCTCTCTGGGGACACAGCACAGTGTCTGGGGCCATCTAGCAGCTTCTGGCTCTGGCTCCTCTGCCGATTAATCTTCACTAACCGCTTTTCTTCTAACCCCCCTGGCCGATCCTCCTAATTCACCTTGCGCGTAAGGCAAACCTTGGGGTAAGGTACAGGGGT
>VWZE01023672.1:1794-25840 GCA_013396675.1 Eubucco bourcierii | reverse complement strand
GATCAAGGCCAGGCTGGACGAGGCCTTGAGTAACCTGTACTAGTGGGAGGTGTCGCTCCCTATGGCAGGGGGTTGGAACTAGATGATCCTTGAGGTCCCTTCCAACCTTACCATTCTATGATCTGTGACTTTTCTGGTGGCCAGCCCAGCCTTAGCACTTGACATAAGAGCATCCCACTTTCCAAGATGTCTCTAAAATGCCTGAAAAATATCAGAGCTATCCCTCCCCACTTTCCTCCCAGGACTTGGCAGAGCCAGTACTCCTAAAATGAATCTGGCCTCAAGTCTGTCAGGGCGCTCCAGCTGAAGGGAAAAGGGGGCTATGAACCTGTAAAGAAGGACCCTTTTGGCAGTCATTGCAAGCTGGCATTGCAGACAAGCTTGGTGCCACCAGCCCTGCGAGGCTCAGCTTTCCTGCCACGCTTTGGCAGGCTCCCGCTGAGCAGGCGCCAACTGTTGTGATCTCACAGGGCTGGCAATTTCATCCCCAGCATCTGGAGCTCCGGGTAGCAGGGTGGGAAAGAGGAAGAGACAGTCTGTCAGGGTAAGAAAAAGGAGCATGGTGAGATGTGGAGTTTCTTAACTGAATTTCCTGGTTTTCAAGTGTTGGGGTTTTTTTTTGTGATGGGGCTAATGCTCTGCGTAGCAGTACACGTTGCATCAGGTTATTGGTACCCACGAGGATGGCACTGCCCAGAAATGCTTAGACAAGTGGAAAAAAAAATTTAGAGCTATTGTTTTGGGGTTTTTTCCCCCTCCTTTGAAAGGGTTAATTGATTGTTTCTCTCCTTTAATTAATTATTTAGTCTTGCTTCTCTAGCTCTATTTTTACAAGGAAAAGGCAGCTTATTGCACAGATAACTTACAAATTATTAACATCACACTACTTGAGCTGTCAGAGGATGAAGGAAGGGGAAGGTTCTGCCTGTCTTGGCAAATTTTGCATTGCCACATGCTTCAGCACTGGGCTTTCTGCCTTCCCTACACCTGGCACCATGCTGGTAAGCCTGGCTCTGCTGCCTTAGTGCCTGGTGGTGCATCACATGTCACCTGGATCTGTCAAAAAGGTCTCCGTTCCCTTGGAATGGCAAAATGGAGTTGTTGTTGGAACTAGGTCAGGAAGAGGTTTTAAGTGGCCAAGATGTGGAACTGGATCACAGAATGACAGAATGGTAGGGGTTGGGAGCTAACTGTGGAGATCCCCGAGTCCAACTCCCCTGCTAAAGGAAGTTCAGCTAGAACTGAGCAGTTGGGAGTCTTCAAGCAACCTCTAACCAGCACTTTTTTTCTGCTTTCTGTAAATAACCTCTCTCCTTTTGTGCCACAGATGGGAATACTTTCACCCATATCATCAACCCAATTCATGCCAAAGCTGGTGCCATGTGCCCCTTTCTCATCCCACTGGGAGTGATCCCCACACCCCATAGATCCCCACAGGTGTTACCAACAGTTACATCACCAGGGAACTCACTGCAAGGCTAGCATGGTTTTCCACCCCATTCCTGCACTCAGCCTACTGAGAAATTCCTGGGAAGGAGACAGAATCTGTTCTGTGGGAGGAGGCACATTGGAGTCTTCACTTGATTTGGATTTGGGTTTGTGCCTTGCTGTGAGGAAGCCTGAAGTTTCTTTGAGCATCCATAATGGTGCTTCATTTGGGATGCTATCAGCCCCCAATGCTACCTTGCCTCTGATTTCTGTGTTTCCTTTTCCTTTTACTGTATGTTTTGTTTCCAGAGGAAAGCTTCAGCCCAGATGAATACAAGAATTGCAAGATACTCTTACCTGGTTGTGAAAATTGTAGGTCTTGCTCCGGTGGAGCTGAGGAGAGTAAATTGTGTTGATATTTAGGGACATCACCATAATGTGTACGTGGGCAGAAGGAGCACAATGATCCATCTGAGATTGCCAGATGTACATATTGGTCTATTTAAGGCCTCTTTCTCAGGGATTGCTCCAAAATAGCTACAGTCCAACCTCTTCAGCACGCTCTTGCTGCAGTCAGCTGTACCAGAAGAAACTGGGTCTTGTGCAGAGATTGGTGAAGGCAGCTCTCCTCACCATCTCTCTGTGCAGGGTGCAGGATAAATTCCCATCCCTGACTTCCAGAGTGTCAATACAGCAGAGCTTGAAATGGTTCAACGGCAGATTGAAATCTAAAAGTCTTGATGTTGCTCTACTCTTTAGTGTTTTCCATCATAGATAATGCATTTTTCTAGCAAATACATGATTGAGGATTGCTTGTTTATCTTTTCTGTTCAGTTTTCAAGAGTGATCCTTCATAGGAAGGCTGGGCTGGAAGGGACCATTAAAGGTCCTCAAGTCTAGCCCCTCTGCAAGTCAGCAGGAACATCTTTAGCTAGATGTGCTTGCTCAGAGCCCTTGGCTAGATATGCTTGCTCAGAGCCCCGTCCAGNAGCCCAGCCTTAGCACTTGACGTAAGAGCATCCCACTTTCCAAGATGTCTCTAAAATGCCTGAAAAATATCAGAGCTATCCCTCCCCACTTTCCTCCCAGGACTTGGCAGAGCCAGTACTCCTAAAATGAATCTGGCCTCAAGTCTGTCAGGGCGCTCCAGCTGAAGGGAAAAGGGGGCTATGAACCTGTAAAGAAGGACCCTTTTGGCAGTCATTGCAAGCTGGCATTGCAGACAAGCTTGGTGCCACCAGCCCTGCGAGGCTCAGCTTTCCTGCCACGCTTTGGCAGGCTCCCGCTGAGCAGGCGCCAACTGTTGTGATCTCACAGGGCTGGCAATTTCATCCCCAGCATCTGGAGCTCCGGGTAGCAGGGTGGGAAAGAGGAAGAGACAGTCTGTCAGGGTAAGAAAAAGGAGCATGGTGAGATGTGGAGTTTCTTAACTGAATTTCCTGGTTTTCAAGTGTTGGGGTTTTTTTTTGTGATGGGGCTAATGCTCTGCGTAGCAGTACACGTTGCATCAGGTTATTGGTACCCACGAGGATGGCACTGCCCAGAAATGCTTAGACAAGTGGAAAAAAAAATTTAGAGCTATTGTTTTGGGGTTTTTTCCCCCTCCTTTGAAAGGGTTAATTGATTGTTTCTCTCCTTTAATTAATTATTTAGTCTTGCTTCTCTAGCTCTATTTTTACAAGGAAAAGGCAGCTTATTGCACAGATAACTTACAAATTATTAACATCACACTACTTGAGCTGTCAGAGGATGAAGGAAGGGGAAGGTTCTGCCTGTCTTGGCAAATTTTGCATTGCCACATGCTTCAGCACTGGGCTTTCTGCCTTCCCTACACCTGGCACCATGCTGGTAAGCCTGGCTCTGCTGCCTTAGTGCCTGGTGGTGCATCACATGTCACCTGGATCTGTCAAAAAGGTCTCCGTTCCCTTGGAATGGCAAAATGGAGTTGTTGTTGGAACTAGGTCAGGAAGAGGTTTTAAGTGGCCAAGATGTGGAACTGGATCACAGAATGACAGAATGGTAGGGGTTGGGAGCTAACTGTGGAGATCCCCGAGTCCAACTCCCCTGCTAAAGGAAGTTCAGCTAGAACTGAGCAGTTGGGAGTCTTCAAGCAACCTCTAACCAGCACTTTTTTTCTGCTTTCTGTAAATAACCTCTCTCCTTTTGTGCCACAGATGGGAATACTTTCACCCATATCATCAACCCAATTCATGCCAAAGCTGGTGCCATGTGCCCCTTTCTCATCCCACTGGGAGTGATCCCCACACCCCATAGATCCCCACAGGTGTTACCAACAGTTACATCACCAGGGAACTCACTGCAAGGCTAGCATGGTTTTCCACCCCATTCCTGCACTCAGCCTACTGAGAAATTCCTGGGAAGGAGACAGAATCTGTTCTGTGGGAGGAGGCACATTGGAGTCTTCACTTGATTTGGATTTGGGTTTGTGCCTTGCTGTGAGGAAGCCTGAAGTTTCTTTGAGCATCCATAATGGTGCTTCATTTGGGATGCTATCAGCCCCCAATGCTACCTTGCCTCTGATTTCTGTGTTTCCTTTTCCTTTTACTGTATGTTTTGTTTCCAGAGGAAAGCTTCAGCCCAGATGAATACAAGAATTGCAAGATACTCTTACCTGGTTGTGAAAATTGTAGGTCTTGCTCCGGTGGAGCTGAGGAGAGTAAATTGTGTTGATATTTAGGGACATCACCATAATGTGTACGTGGGCAGAAGGAGCACAATGATCCATCTGAGATTGCCAGATGTACATATTGGTCTATTTAAGGCCTCTTTCTCAGGGATTGCTCCAAAATAGCTACAGTCCAACCTCTTCAGCACGCTCTTGCTGCAGTCAGCTGTACCAGAAGAAACTGGGTCTTGTGCAGAGATTGGTGAAGGCAGCTCTCCTCACCATCTCTCTGTGCAGGGTGCAGGATAAATTCCCATCCCTGACTTCCAGAGTGTCAATACAGCAGAGCTTGAAATGGTTCAACGGCAGATTGAAATCTAAAAGTCTTGATGTTGCTCTACTCTTTAGTGTTTTCCATCATAGATAATGCATTTTTCTAGCAAATACATGATTGAGGATTGCTTGTTTATCTTTTCTGTTCAGTTTTCAAGAGTGATCCTTCATAGGAAGGCTGGGCTGGAAGGGACCATTAAAGGTCCTCAAGTCTAGCCCCTCTGCAAGTCAGCAGGAACATCTTTAGCTAGATGTGCTTGCTCAGAGCCCTTGGCTAGATATGCTTGCTCAGAGCCCCGTCCAGCCTGACCTGGAATGGTTCCAGGGATGAGGCTTCTACCATCTTCTGAGCAACCTGGCCTAGTGTCTCATCATCCTCATTGCAAACAGTTGCTTTCTTCTCTCTACTCTAAATCTCTCTTCTTTTAGTTTAAAACCATCACCTCTTGTCCTATCACAACAGGCCCTGATAAAAAGATTGTCCACACCTTTCTTCTAGGCCCTCTTTAACTACTGAAATGCCACAAAGAGGTGTCCCTATAAGAAAGATGGGGACAGACTATCTAGCAGGGCCTGCTGTGACTGGACATGGAGTGAAGAGTTTAAATTGAAAGAGGGAGATTTAGACGAGAGAGAACAAGAAGGTTTTCTTCCTCTGAGGGTGGTGAGACACTAGCCCAGGTTGCCCAGAGAGGTGGTAGATGCTCCAGCCCTGGGAACATTACAGATCAGGTTGGACAAGGCTCTGAGCAACCTGCTTGTAGTTGCAGATGTCCCTGCTCAGTGCAGGAGGACTGGACCAGATAACCTTTAAAAGCCCCTTCCAACCCAAACCATTCTTGAATCCTATGAAGAGAAACCTTGTAGGGATGAGCATTGCTGCCATGGAGACACCCTTTGTGTCTTCATGGATGCTTTCCTTAGAAGCAAGAGCAAAGGCTGTGGATGTGATACTCCACAAGCATCCAGAATGTAATGTTTAATGATCTACAGAAGGTAAATAATTCTTCAGAGACTTTGGTATCAACAGAAAGTTCTCTGTAACGTTGCTATGTAATTTTTCATAGCGAGCACGAATTGAGACAGGAAAAAACAAAGTCTTTCCATGCATCATCTGCAGCTTCCTAAAGCAACCAGCACATGATTCTCAGCATATAAAGACTGACAGTGCTCTCCAGGGTTCACTGAGCCTGCTTACTAATAAAGGCATTTCTACAACCAAACCTGACAGTCTGTTAACTGGTTTTAAATGTAGGTGTTGATTGGATCCTGCCACCTTTCTTCCAGGTCTTCAACTGACATAATTGAAGGAGATGGGAGCACTAATTGGAATGCAAAGGTTGTCATGCTTATCATATTACAATCTGGTCTTTAAAATTGAAGCTGTCTTTTCATTCCTTTTCTGGTCTGCAGCTGATTCTGTTCCTCTCTTGGTCACCTGAGCTCTTGCTCTGGAGTTGAGTATTACTGAGAGAGGAGAAGATGAGATTTCCGTTTGGGTGATCAGAAGAGGAAATAGTTCAGATAAATCACCCACCACCAGAGATTTATTTTAATCCTGTCTCAAAAGTGGGAACTGCTGGGCAAGGAGGCTGTGGCTGTAACCCTTTGGAGACTTGTGATGGGGAGGAGAAAGAAAACTTGTGGAACACTTCCGGTTGAGCATTGATTTTTTCTTTGCAGGGACCTTTTGTGTTGCAGATGCTCACAGGTGGTTATCCATAATGAAGACTTCAAACAGAGCCATTAGGGGACTAGAACATCTCTCTTATAAAGGAAGGCTGAGTGACTTGGGGCTGTTTAGCCTGAAGAGGAAATGATTGAGGAGAGACTCTTCCCAGTGCTTATAAATACTTAAAGGGCGGGTGTCAGAAGGATGGGGCCAGTCTCCTTTCAGTGGTGCTCAGTGACAGCACAAGAGGTAATAGGCACAAACTTGAACATGGGAAGTTCCATCTAAACATGAGGAGAGGAACTTCTTTACTTTGAATGTGACAGAGCACTGGAATAGGCTGCTCAGAGAGGTGGTGGAGTCTCCATCTCTGGAGACATTCAACATCTGCCCTGGATGCCATCTTGTGCAACCTGCTCTAGGCAAAGCTGCTCTGGCAGGGAGGTTAGAATAGTTGATCTCCAGAGGTTTCTTCCAACCCCTACCATTCTGTGATTAGCAACAACATTTCTGCTGTCCTTCTGAAAGTCTTCAAGAGGAACTAAAAACTTTAAACCAGACTGTGAGGTTGACAGTTGGAAGAGGAATTGTCTTTACCCTGTGTAAGTACTAGCAGAAAAGAGACGAGGCATTGTTAAGGATTTGTTGCCTTTCGTTTTTCCTCCATCAAAACACAGACTATTATTTTCCAAGGAGAGATTTGCATTAATGAAATCATTAGTGACTGTGCATGTAGGGTTTGGGGTTTTTTTGGCAGCACCCTTAACTATCATACCCAGGCAGTTAGGCCTCTCTAGCACACAGGGCAAAGACAACTTTGCTTTTCCTCTTTGCTGGGAGATGGAGAATTTGGCCAGCAGTGAGCAGCTGTCACAATGATCATAGCTGCCTTCAGTTCTTTAAGCTCATGGTGTAGTAGTTCTTTGACTTTTTGCCTTTTTTTTTTTTTTTTCATTAATTGCAGGCCTAGTTTGTTAGGGTTTTTTTTCCCCATGACTGAATGTGTGTTACGGAGGCAGCCTTGGGGAGCGACGTGGTGAAGAAATGCAAAGTGAAATATCACATCATTGCCCAAGGAGGGAAAAATCAGCCCATGCTGAGCTTTGTGGGACTTCAGCATTCAGTTCTTGAGAATCTTGAACTATGGAAAGATATATGTGTCAAGTTGCATTAGAGCTGGCTGCTGGTGAGTCACAAGTGGTGTTCCCCAAGGCTCAGTACTGGGACCCATTGTCTTTGGTATCTTCATCGGTGATCTGGCTGAGGGTACTGAGGGCACCCTCAGTAAGTTGGAAGATGAAAACAAGTTGGGAGTGGGCGTTGATCTCCTTGAGGATAGGAAGGCTCTACACAGTGACCTGGATTGATGGGCTGAGGCCAGTGGGATGAGATTCAAATAGGCCAAGTTCTGGATCCAGCAGCTTGGTTCATATCAACCTCACGCAGTGCTCCAGACTTAGGGAAGAGTGGCTGGAAACTGCCTAGTGGAAAAAGACCTGGGGCTTTGGTCAACAGTCAGCTGAGCATGAGCTGACATGTGCCCAGGTGGCCAAGGAGGCTAACAGCATCCTGGCCTGTATCAGCAATCCTGTGGTCAGCAAGAGCAGTGAAGTGATTGCCCGTTTGTGGTGAGGCCACACCTGGAGTAGTGGGTTCAGTTTTGGGCTCTTCACTAGAAGAAGGACACTGATGTGCTGAAATGCATCCAGGGAAGGGCAATGAAGCTAGTGAAGGGTCTACAGCATGGGTCTTGGGAGGAGCCACTGAGGGAACTGGGATTGGTTAGCCTGGAGAAAGGCTGAGGAAAGACCTTCTCATTCTGCAACTCTGTGAAAGGAGGTTGGAACCAGATGTGGGTCAGTCTCTTCTCCCAGGTAACAAGTCACAGGACAAGAGAGTGCTTCAGGTTGCACCAGGGCAGATTTAGGTTGGACGTGAGGAAGTATTTCTTCACTGAAAGAGAGGTTAAGCCCCAGAACAGGATGCCCAGGGAAGTGGTGAAGTCACCATCCCTGAGAAGATTTGGAGATGTGGTGCTGGGGGACATGGTTTAGTAGTGGACTTGGCAGTGCTGGGTTAACAGCTGAACTTGGTGGATTTAAAGGTCTCTACCAACCAAAATAACTCTTAGGCTGTAACCTGGTGACTGTAGTTAGGTATTTGCAAGGGACTGGAGGTAAGGGAATCGAGTCCCTGGAGGTGTCAAAGCTCTGACTGCTGTCTCTCTGCGGTTTTTAAAGAGGAGCTGGCTATGCAGTGAGCCAAGTCAAGGCTCCCCAGGTAACAATGGCAATCTGCAGAGGCAGGCTGCCCAACAAGAGGATTTCTTGGTTTTCTCAAACTTTATTATTCTTGCAGGCCTGATGAATCCTTCAGACTAATACAAATGCCTCCAAACACCAGTTATTTTGGTTTGATGTTCAATAGCAAACAAGCATGGGAGGTTTCACAAAGTAGTTTGATTACAGCCAAATATAGAACCAAGGTTTCAGTGTCTTGCAATTGTGGATATACTGAATATTGGCTTTAAAAATCCTACCTTTTTGTGTCTTTTGGTGGAATGCCTACTCCTGCCCACATGATGTGCAACCCAGCAACCACACAGTCCCTTTTCCCCGTCTGTGGTACCATTTTGTCTGCTTCAGACCATAAATTCAGGGCTGTGGCAGCAGGTAATGAACTAAAACCCAGACTAAGTGAGGCTGAGCATGGTACTTCTGTTCTTGGAGATGTTATGTAAAGCAGCATCTGGAGCTTGCTGTTTGCTCAAGCAGACTGTCAGGGTGAAGCTGTTGAGCCTACTGTTTGGTTCCCAGTCCTGAAGTTTCAGCATGGGCTGAGGTTTGGTCACCAGCAGGAGTACAAAGGTGTTCTGTTAAACAGACTGTATTCCTTGGCATAGGCTGCCTGTACCTGCTATGAGCGGAGAGTGCCTCTTCTGATGATGACACATCTGAGGGCACCAGCCAGCTCACCAGCTTCTGCCTTCCACAAAGGATGCTCATTCATTTGTTTGCCAGGAGGAATGGATTAGAATCCATCTCCTTTCCTTTCTTTGCCCACCATTGGGAGGATCTACATGCATAAATGTCCCTCTGACAGAACGGTCTGGTTTGCCTGGGGCAGCTCTTGATGCTTCTGCTCTTGGGTGAGCTTGGGGCATTTGCTAGATGAAGGGGCATTGGATGAAAATTTTCCCTGTGGCAGTGAAAGGCTGTCTGAATTCTCTGAAGGTCTCCTGGCTTTCTGGGATTGTACACATTCCTTGTACTTTGCCTCACAGATATCTGCAGAGTCTTAGAACTGTAGAATGCTTTAGGTTGGAAGGGACCTTTACAGCCCCAGCTCCCCTGCAGTCAGAAGGGACTTCTGCAACTAGAGCAGGTTGCTCAGAGTCTCAGACAACCTGACCTGAATTTTTTCCAGGTATGGAGCACCTACCCACATCTCTGGGAAACCTTGGCCAGTGTCTTACCACCCTCAGTGGAAAAAATTTCTTCCTTCTCTCTAGTTTAAATCTCCCCTCTTTTAGTTTAAAACTAAAAAACCCCATGTGCTGTAGCAGCAGTCACTGCTGAAAGGATTGTCCCCATCTTTCTTATCAGCCCCTTTAATTACTGAAGGGCCTCATTAATGTCTCCTTGGAGCCTTCTCTTCTCCAGGCTGAACAACTTCAATTCTCTTAGTCTGTCCTTGTAGGAGAAAGGCAGGAAGAAGAAGATTGAAATGCTCAAGGTTTTGGGGGTTTTTTTTTGCACAAAGAGTGGAACTGTGGAAACAGAGCAGCTCTTTCAGATATAAAATATGATAAAAGGCATCAGCATAATGATGCTCAGCAGAAGCAAGTGAGTAGCAAAAAAGGAATGTCATTTCAATTATGCCATAAATTCACTTTGGGCTGGCACAGACAGCTATCAGAGGGCAGACAGAATTTCCTTCCTAACACTCTGGTTTTAATTTGCAGTTGGCATTTTTCCTTTGGTGCAGTAGGGGTTGGAAGACATCTTCCCCCTTGCTTGTTTTTTTTATTTGCCTGGAAGCATTCATCTGCTTGTGTTATTCATTCCCTGCCTTTTTTTTTGGTTTTTTTTTTCTTTCTTTTTATGATATGAATTTCCTGTGATGATCTCCTGATGTTTACAGCATTCCCAGTGATGGCATGATCAGAGCTGCATGCCTTGTTTTCATAGTTGGGTGTGGTAGGGAGAATAGCCCCATCCAGGGAGCTCCATCTAAGCTCAGCTTGAGACTCATTCCAGGCACAAGGCAGATCAGTGCTGTCAGGCTCAAGGACTGTCTCCACTGTGTCCCAGGGGGATTTAAACAGTAGCAAGAAAAAATAAATTAATGAAGAAGAAAAAGCATGCTGAAAATAAATTTAATCTGCTATTGATTACTACTGCAGCTACTGCAAAGGAAACAGGCATCGAGGAAAAAAGGAGTGTGCAGGGCTGCTGCACACAGAAAAATTTCTAATGCCCTTAAACAGATTTTTCAGCCACTTACAGTCTAAGTAGCTCCTTCACATGTAAAAAAAAATTCAAATAAGAGATTCCAGAGTGCTTAGTGACATTTGGTAGTGTATCTGGGACCATCAAAATGTTCTGAGATGGAGACCCTCACTGTAAATCAAAATAAATTCATAGAATTATAAAATTGCTTTGGTTGGAAAATATCTTTAAGAACACTGAGTCCAACCATTCTCTGACTCTACCAAGTCTGGTGCTAAACCATGTCCCTCAACACCATTTCTTTGTTGGGGCTCTGCAGCCTGGAGAAGAGAAGGCTTCGAGGAGACCTTGGAGTAGCCTTCCAGTATCTGAAGGAGGCCTACAGGAAGGCTGGGGAGGGACTATTGACAAGGTCTTGTAATGACAGGACAAGGGGCAATGGGTTTGAACTGGCAGAGGGGAGATTTAGACTGGATGTTAGGAAGAAGTTGTTTGCAGTGGGGGTGGTGAGACACTGGCACAGGTTGCCCAGGGAGGTTGTGGAGCACAGAATGTGGTAAACGATCACGTTCTGTGCTTCTGTGCTCCACAACCTCCCTGGAGATGTTCTAGGCCAGGTTGGATGAGACCTTGAGCAGCCTGTTCTAGTGGGAGGTGTCCCTGCCTATGGCAGGGGGTTGAACTGGATGATCTTTGAGGTCCCCTCCAACCTAAACCATTCTATGGTTTTTAAACACTTCCAAGGATGGGAATTCAGCCATCTCTCTGGGAAGCCTATTCCAGTGTTTGAGGACCCTTTCAGTGAAGAAGTTTCTTCTAATATCCAACTTTAAACCTCCTCTGGTGCAACTTGAGGCCGTTTCCTCTTGTCCTGTCTCCTGTTGCTAGGTAGAAGAGACTGACTCCCACCAGACTCTCACCTCCTCTCAGGTAGTTGAGGAGAGCAAGGAGGTCTCCTCTCAGCCTCTTTTTCTGCAGGCTAAACAAACCCAGTTCCTCAGCCACTCCAATAAGAGCTGTTCTCCAGACCCTTCACCACATTTCCTGCCCTTCTCTGCACATGCTGCAGCACCATAATACCTTTCCTGTGGAAAGAGACATCATGAACTTCTCTGTGTGAGTTTACTAAATGGGAGAAGTGACCCACAGGGTTATTGAAAACTTATTCTGCTTCAGTTTTGTCTTTGCCTGTTGTTCCTGATCCCTTTAGTAGGGACAGCCTTTGAGCTTTGAGTCCCAGCTACTATGAAATGAGATAATTTTGTCCTGGGGTATGTTTGAAAGCAAATTTTACATTGTATTTTGTTTTTCAGGTTAGAATTGATATATTTGTGTAGCTAAAGAGTTTCTTACCTTGTTTATCTCTTTTTTTATTGACAGCTCTACAAATCACAGCTTGTAGTTACAATCTCTGTTGTTAAAACAAGTGGTACTGTTGACACGCCTGAGGGGTAGGAGACCATTCAGAGGGACCTGGACAGACCTGAGGTCTGTGTGAACCTCGTGAGGTTCAATAAGACCAAGTGCAAGGTCCTGCATCTGGGTCAGGACAATCCCTAGTGTCAATCCAGGCTGGGGGATGAAAGGATGGAGAAGCAGCCCTGGGGAGAAGGAGAAGTGCTGGTGGGTGAAAAGCTGAGCATGAGACAGCAATGTGCACTGATAGCTCAGAACCAACCATGTCCTGGACTGATCCCTAGCAGCATGCTGGAGGGAGAGGATTCTGCCCCTCTGCTCTGCTCTGCTGAGATCCCAGCTGCAGTGCTGGGTTCAGTTCTAGAACTCTCAGCACAGGAGAAACATGGACCTGTTGGAGTGGGTCCAGAGGAGGCCACAAAGATGATGTAAGGGCTAGAATCCCCCTGCTGTGATAACAGGGTGGGAGAGTTAGGATTGTTCAGTCTGGAGAACAAAAGGCTCCAGGAGGACCTTTTTGTGGCCTTTCAGTACTTAAAGTGGCCTAGAAGAACGATGGGGAGGGACTTTCTAGCAGAGCCTGTTGTGGCTGGACAAGGGGTAATGGCTTTAAACTAAAAGAGGAAGATTTAGACTAAAGAGAAGGAAGAAATATTGTTTTGGTGAGGGTGATGAGACCCTGGCCCAGGTTGGTCAGAGGGGTGGTAGATGCCCAGCCCTGGAAGCATTCCAGGTCAGGTTGTTTTGGGCTTTGTGCAACCTGCTCTACTTGCAGATGTCCCTGCTGACTGCAGGGGAGGTGGACTAGATGACCTTTAAAGGTCCCTCCCAACCCAAACCATTCCATGATTCTATGATCTTTAAGCTGCTGTCATTTCTCCTTGGTGTTTACTGCAGGATAAAGTGCTGCTGCTGCTGCTGCTTGCTTTGCTCCCTCGCTCTGAGACAAAGTGACTTTTATGCTGGCACAGAGAGTTGCCCGAGGCAAGCTATTACAGAATAACTCTTTGGGCAGACAGCATAAACAGGTCACCAGGCTGTGAAACTCACTGCTACGTGATTATCACCAAAGGGCAAGGATTTTGGGAGACTCAAAGGAGACCAAGCATGAATCTGCATGAAGTGAGCAACCAGACCAGCCATATGAGTGCAGACATCACCATGAGCTTTAGCAACGGAAACAACTCTGGATTTAAACTTTAAGCACACATCAAGTTTGGAGATTTATCTGGGGCAGCTTGAAGGGATATCTTGCAGCAGCTGCTTCTCTGGGGCACCAGCATGATCATCCCCCACTTGCTTCCCAAAGGGAACATGCAGGTATCTCTCTCTGATGTGCACAACCTTGCTAGAAACATACTCATTGAAACCAAGAAGCTTCACAGCCCAAAATCCCTCACAGAAGGGGTTACATCTGAATTGCAGCTCTAGCTTCATATTCTTCCTTGCTCTAAGCTATTAAAAACCCTCATCCAAACATCCAAAGTCCATTTTCTCCTGTGTTTTGGCATCCCTTTTGGATTATTTTTTTGCTCTCAGGACAGCTTGCAGACATGGCTGGCTTTTCTGAGATGGTGTGTATCTTCCACAGGAAGACTGGGGCCTACAGGGAGGCTGGAGAGGGACTATTGACAAGGGCTTGTAATGACAAGACAAGGGGCAATGGGTTTAAACTGGCAGAGGGGAGATTTAGACTGGATGTTAGGAGGAAGTTGTTTGCAGTGTGGGTGGTGAGACACTGGCACAGGTTGCCCAGGGAGGTTGTGGCTGCTCCCTCCCTGGAGGTGTTCAAGGCCAGGTTAGAGGAGGCCTTGAGTGACCTGTACTAGTGGGAGGTGTCCCTGCCTATGGCAGGGGGTTGGAACTAGATGATCCTTGAGATCTCTTCCAACCTTACCATTCTATGATTCTCCTCACTTGGATTAAAAATAATAGATCCTAATAATGCAGTTGCTTATCTAATTTGTCTCTAGCCAGATAAATTAAATTTAAGCAGGCTGTATCATCTTGCTGTTTCCTGATGGTTTTGTAAATGGAAACTTCTAGATGAATGTCCACTCAGTCTTTCTGTGTTTGATGTCTTCTCCCAATGATAAATGAAGGAAAAATAGAGTTATAGGATTTCCTGCAAGCCTTTAGTCCAGTTTTCAGCTGGTGCTTTAACAAGGCTTTTTAGCAAGGTTTAGGCTATCATCATGGATGTCTAAGCTTAATCCTGACTAGTCAAACAGGATTTAAGGCTGCTCTCTACCTTCCCAGCAGAGTTGGAGTAAACAGGATTTGTGTGGGTAGGTATCTGAGAGAGACAGCTGCAAAACAGATCCACGGTTACATGTGGAGCATGTGGGCTGCAGCTTCATGGGGACCTTTGGGGTCATGCAGGAAAGGAGCTGCTGCTCAGTGCAGAAGCCTCTTTCTCTAGGGCATGAAGAAATGGATACTTGTGGCAGAACCATATGCCAGTGGGAACTGCTTATGTGCTGGGATTGGATGTTAGGAACAAGTTCTTTACCATGAGGGTAGTGGAACACTGAAATAGATTGCCTGGGGAGGTGCTTGGGGCCCTATCCTAGAGATACTGAAGGTGAGGCTCGACAGTGCTCTGGGCAGCCTGATCTGGTTGAGGATGCCCTTGCTTACTGGAGAGGGGGTTGGGCTAGATGACCTTTGCAGGTCCCTTCCAACCCAGACCATTCTGAGAGTCTATGATTTTAAGCTGGATCTAGCAAGGATCCATCAAGTTCCGTGCAGAGATCTGTGTAGTCCTTTTCTCTGATCACTGAAATGTGTTAGTAACTGTCCTCAAAGTTTTTTAATCCTTTGGACATGGGGTTATATAAAATCTCTTGGTCCCATCTTTACACCTACCAGAAATGTAGGAAAATCACATCATGCAGGAAAACCAGGAGCAGTATGGTGCAATAGCAATTGTTCTCACCTGGGTGGGAAGTGGAAGGAGTTAGACCAGGTGCTGGGCATACAGGTTACTGGCACAGCTGAGGAAATGAAAGGAGACAAGAGCTAATCCTATGCCACCTCAGCACTGCTTGGAAAATTCAGCCCAGGAGGTCTGGGAGGTTTATTACATCCTTATTAACTATTATGCTGAATTTCATAGTGTCCTAAGTCACTTGAGGAAGAAACTGGTGGTGCCTTTCCTTAGCTTAAAATCATAGAATGTTTTGGGTTGGGGGAGACCTTTCAAGATCATCTAGTCCAACTTCCCTGCAGTGAACAGAGACATATTCAACTAGACCAGGTTTCTCAGAGCCCACCCCACCATAACCTGGAATGTTCCCAGTGATGAGGCACCTCTCTGGGCAACCTCTGCCAGTGTCTCTCCACCATCAATGTAAAAAAAATTAATAATCATAGAACCATAGAATGGTAAGGTTGGAAGGGACCTCAAGGATCATCTAGTTCCAACCCCCTGCCATAGGCAGGGACACCTCCCACTAGTACAGCTCACTCAAGGCCTCATCCAACCTGGCCTTGAACACCTCCAGGGAGGCAGCAGCCACAACCTTCCTGGGCAACCTGNCCTTCTCTTCTCCAGGCTGCAGAGCCCCAACTCTCTCAACCTGTCCTTACAGCAGAGCTGCTGCAGCCCTCTGAGCATCCTCGTGGCCTCCTCTAGACCTGCTCCAACACTTCCATGTCCCCTTCCTGTGCTGGAGGCTCCAGAACTGCACACAGGACTCCAGGTGGGGTCTGAGGAGAACAGAGTAAAGTTGTTAAAACCCCCTCCCTTGCCCTGCTGGCCATGATGCTCTTGATGCAGCCCAGCACAGGGTTGCTGTCTGGGCTGCATGCACACACTGCAGGCTCATGTTGAGCTTTTCATGATCCCAGATCCCCAGGTCCTTTTCCTCAGGGCTGCTCTCAGCCATTCCCCAGCCAGCCTGGAGTTGTGCTTGGGATTGTGCCTACCCAGGTGCAGGACCTTACACTTGGCCTTGTTGAATTTCATGAGGTTGGCCTGGGCCCACCTCTCCAATAATCCCCTCTATCTACTCCACATATACCATTGCTTAGTTCAAAGCCACTTGTATCATCCAGCTAGCATGCAGAAGATAGAAGTGACCTATTTGCCCACCTCTGAATGAGTGCAAGGTGCTAGAGTCACTCAGTCAGACTCAGTGGGATGGAGTCTGTCTGCAGCCACACGCTTGGTAGGTTGGTGCCGGTGAGACCAGGGCTGCAGCATGGTCAGTCCCTGGGAACAGAGTCACCTTGTAGCTCAAAGCCACCTTCAGCCAAACCTATGAAGCAGCCATGTGCCCATCCATGCAAAGGCAGCATCCAAGATGTCCTCCCTTCTAATGCTCCCCTCCCTGAAATCCACTAAGAGAGGTCTGCACAACAGTAGCAGCAGGTTCCTTCCTTCATCCTGCATCTATCACACAGCATTGCTGTTTGCACCAAAAATGGCCCCAAGCCCAGGCAGGAACCACTTTTCTTTGCACTAGCTGGGAACTTGGAAACAGAGACAGTCTTAAAATGAGTGTTTTGTCTCCTTTTGTGAGTAGGATTGATTTAGAAATCCTTGCAAATGTGAAAGAGTAGGCAGTGGCCTGGAGAATCTGGGAACTGAAAGCTACCTGAGAAGGGCTTAGGTGTTTCTTTGAACACCCTTCTCTTTGAAATGAGTTAGACAGTGAGGGTAAATGACTGGTAGCTGGTTAGTGGTGAGACTCAGTTTTGTTCTTCTTCAGGAATTTGGTATACTTCGTGTTTCTTCTTCTGACTCATGTTCTTTGTGCTCAGTGGGAATGGAAAAGGTGATGTGGGGAGGCTTTCACTGAAAAGCTGAAAGAAGCAGAAAAATTGAAGGTGTGAACTTCTTTGGAATATTGGCTCAAAGGAATAGCCTCCAGAACCTGGAATAGCAGAGCTACTGATCAGCAACCAAGGCTCTTTTGATCTGCTGTGGATGTTCTGTCTCTGTGCAGAGAAACCATGCATGGCCTTCTCTAGTTGAGTGCTGAGAGCTGTGTTAGATGCCCACAGAAACTCCAGGGACAACCGTCTGGAGCTGTTAAAAATCTTCTCTTTCTGGCATGCCCATCCCTTAGGCCTTCACAAACACACAGAGTGTTCATCCAAAGATGCAGAGATGTGTATTCCAGCAGATCTGTTACAGTCTGCAGTGGATGCTTAAACAAGAAATTCTTGAAGAACTGGAGGTGGGAGGTCCTCAACATTTTCCATGGTAAATGTTAATGTATGTAGCAGACAGAAGGAGTATTATACAAAAAAGTTAATGCTTTCACATTTTTCTGGTGCTGACCTATGGCAAGGAGGCCAATATTTGCATTATTTCCATGATGGGTTTCTTCATCAGGGAGGGGTGAAAGCAAAGAATGAAGAGATTTCAACTCAAAACCATTTTTTCATCTGGATGTATGATTTAAAGTGAAAACCTCTTTACAGTAGAAAGGAAAAAAAAAAATCAAGATCTGGGCAAGGTAGAAATATTTTTTGATTGTCAATAAAACTTCAAGTTAGAGATAGATACACCCAAATTATTCTTTTTGTTTGTTTGTTTGTTTTCTTTTCTTCCCTATCAGAGAGACTATTCTAAAATCATAGAATCATAAAATGGGTTGGGTTGGAAGTGACCTGCAAAGGTCATCAAGTCTAACCCCCTCTGCAGCAAGCAGAGAATCCTCAACTAGATCAGGTTGCTCAGAGTCCTGTTGAGCCTCATCTCCAGGGGTGGGACCTCAACTATCTCCCTGGGCAACCTGTTGCAGTGTTCTACCACCCTCATGGTAAAGAACTTCTTCCTGACATCCAATCTAAATCTACTGTTCTCTAGTGTGAAACCATTGCCCCTCATCCTATCACTACAGTTCCTCTCCAGCCTTCTTGTAGACCCTTTCAGATACTGGAAGGTCACTATTAGGTCTCCCCAGAGCCTTCTCTTGTGCAGGCAGAACAAATCCAGCTCCCTCAGCCTGTCCTAGTAGCAGAGGTGCTCCAACCCCCTTAATCATTTTCATGACCCTCCTCTGGACCTGCTCCATCAAGTCCATGTCCTTACTGTATTGAGGTCTCACCAGAGCACAGCAGAGTGGCAGAATCACCTCTCTTCATCTGCTGGCCACACTGCTTGTGATGCAGCCCAGGATGCCATTGACCTTCTGAGCTGCAAGCACACACTGTCTGCTCGTGTCCAGTTTCTCATCCATCAGTAGCCCTCAAGTCCTTTCCTGCATGGCTGCTTTCTATCAACTCATCCCCTGGTCTGTATTAGGCTTCATTACAAGGGGATATTATCATCACTTTATGTGGCCCCAAAATATCTCAAATACCTCCCAGAAAAGACAGAAGACAGGTCATAAAGGCTTCAGTTTAAAACTGAGGCTTGCAGTATCTGTTTTAGCAGCTAATGGATAATTTTCTAAACCACTGGTTGTAGTATGGCTGAAACTGGAGCAATGATCAACCCTCTAATGCTTTCCTGAGAGATGCAGTGGAGTGTAAATATAATACAGAGGAAGATTTATGCCACAAAGACAGAGTTGTTTACAGGTACACACTGAAAGGCATCATCCATCCAAAAGCCTTACTCAAAGCTCCTGCATAGGCTCAGAGTGTGGGCAGGTCTCCCACATCGGTGTGAGTCAGGAGGATGTGTTGCCAACTGTGAAAAGGCAGCAGTGTTTGCAGCCTGTCTCTTGCAGTGTTCTCCTGGATCACAGCTGCAGCACCATTCTCCCTACAACAGATTCCCTTTCGTCATTTAGTGGTGATAAAGCACCTCTGTAAACCAAGATGTTTCCTGCTGGCCTCCTGCCCAAGGGGATCTGGAAAAGTGGCTGGTTCCTTCTTTGGTGCATTAAGAAGAGTGTGGCCAGCAGGTTGAGGGAGGTTCTTCTTCCCCCTCTGCTCTGCCCTAGTAAGCCCACACTTGGACTACTGGTTCCAGTCATGGGTCCCCCAGTTGAAGAGAGACAGAGAACTACTGGAGAGACTTCAGTCACTTGAGGAGGAGGCTGAAGCATTTTTGAGGAGGCAAGCATGAGAGATGTGGGCTGTTCAGTCTGCAGAAGAGCAGACTGAGAGGGAATCAGTATCAAAAGGGTGGGGGTCAAGAGGATGGGGCCAGACTCTTTTCATGGTGCACAGTGACAGGAAAGGGCTCAACAGAATCACAGAAACATCCAGGTTGTCAAAACCCCTCAGCATCACCAAGTCCAACCTAGAACCCGACTCAACAAGATTCACCTTAAACCATGTCTCTAAACACCACATCCAAACGACCCTTGAACACATCCAGGGTTGGTGACTCCACCACCTCCCTGGGCAGTTCATTCCAGTGCCTGAACACTCTCTCCATGAAAATCTTTTTCCTAATGTCCAATCTGAACTTCCCCAGTCTCAGCTTGAGGCCATTCCCCCTTGTTCTGTCTCCAGTTACCTGTGAGAAGAGACCAGCAGCAGCCTCTCCACAATGTCCCTTCAGGTAGTTGTAGACAGATATGAACCAAAACAGAGGAGGTTCCATCTGAACAGGAAGTAAATCTTCTTTCCTGTGAAGGTGCCGAAACCCTGGAGCTGCCCAGAGAGGTTGTGGAGAGATTTTGAGCCCACTTGGACAGAGGGCAGCCCTCTGGGGGTGACCCTGCTTTAGCAGAGGGGTAGGACTAGATGATCATTCTCAAGAGAGTCCAGCACACAGCCACAAAGATGCTGAAGGCAATGGAACATCTCTCTTACAAGGAGAGCCTGAGGGAGCTGGGGCTCTGCTGCTTGGAGAAGAAACTGAGAGGTGACCTCAGCAATGTTTATAAAGGTGTGCAGGGTGAGTGGCAGGAGGCTGGAGCCAGGCTCTGCTGGGTGATGCCCGATGACAGGACAAGGGGCAATGGGTGGAAGCTGAGGCAAAGGCAGTAAATATGAGGAGGATTTTTTTCCCTGTGAGGGTGACAGAACTCTGGAACAGGCTGCCCAGGGAGGTTGTGGAGTCTCCCTCTCTGGAGATATTCAAAACCCACCTATATGTGTTCCTGTGTGATCTGGTATAGGAGATCCTGCTCTGGCAGGGGGGTTGGACTGGATGAGCTTTGGAGGTCCCTTCCAGCCCCTGACATTGTGTGGTTCTGTGACTAGATGATTTCCAGAGGTCACTTTCAAGCCCTACAATTTTGTGATTCTGTGGTTATGTCTTTGGTTCAGTTGGTTTTTACATTCTGGTAGAAACTGTTCCAGCCATTTGCCAGAAAGTTGTGTGTATCCAATATGTTAAGATCAGCAGATGTGGTTTGGATAACATCTTGAGCTGTTTCCAAAATTCAAAAATTCATGGCCCTTGTGCCAAAAGAGCAAAGCCAAACAAATCCACACCAGAGGCACAGTATTTATAGAAGCAGAAGGTGTTTTGTTGAGTAACACAATATGAAGAGTCATGGTGATGCCTTCCCTTATGTACAGAGGACACCACACTCACTTGAATGTACAAACACGAGCTGATCCTCACTGCCATAGACCCTCAGGTGCCTCTAGAAGCTTCTCTGCTACCTGAAGCAGGAGTTTAGCAAAGTGTGAACATATAAAATACTTAGATTTGGAAGGGACCTTGAAATGTCATCAACTCTCATGTCATCTGTAACCAGAGCAGGCTGCTCACAGCCCTGAACATCCTGACTTGGAATGTTACCAGGCATGGAGCTTCTGCCACCTCTCTGGGCAACCTGGGCCAGTGTTTCACCACTCCTCAGTGTAAAACATCTCTTCCTTCTCTCCATTCTAAATCTCCCCTCTTGTGATTTAAAGACACCACTCCTTTTCCTGTCACCACAGCGCTAAGAAGGTTGTCCCTGTCACTCTTATAATGCTTTAAGTACTGAAAGGCTGCACTAAGGTTCTCCAGATGGATCAACCCATACTCCCTCACCGTGTCCTCAGAGCAGAGCTGTTCCAGTCCTCAGATCATTTTGACCCCCTCCAACAGGTCTGTGTCTTTCCTGCACTGTGGACTCCAGAGCTGGACACAGTACTCCAGGTGAAGCCTCAAATATTCCCAGAAGGAGCACAGCTTTTGAGACATATGATGGGGTTATCATGATGGCTTTAGGCCTTTTTGTTCTTCTACCAGGTTGTAAAACCAGAGGTGTACATCCTGTCATCTGATGAACACATACCCCACTGTGCTTGCATTTCTTGGAGGAACAGGAAAATCAGTTTGCTCTTGGAATTCCTCCCTTTGGAAAACATGTAGCATGATGCTGTGGTTAGTCCAGCATCCCCACACTGTGAGTGGTGTGTTTGCAGCTTCCAGCTCAGCAGCTGTTGATGCCTTCAGCTGCATTTTCAGTACTTAGAGAGACAATAATGAGGGGGGAAAAAAATTGTCTGTGTAGAAGGACATTTTTCCAGATCTCTTCAGACTCATCATTCAGTTGGAGTAATGAGGAACAGATGAATGCTAGCAGCATGGGTTATGAAGTCCCCTCTTAGGGAAGCAGCTGTTCCTGGGGCAGTTGTCCACAGTGCCTTTGGAGACTCCATGTGCTTTGGATAAAGTAGGGAAGCAAGAGTCACTTATGCTCAGAAAAAAAGGCTGTGGCATTTTGGTTGTTCTTGGCAGTTCATGTTTGGGTGTCTTCTGCTTCATTAAAGAAAAAGGTTTAGTTTCTGTTTGGTTAACTGTGTCAAATTCTGGGCCCCTCAATTTAAGAAAGATGATGAGGTGCTTGGAGAGCACCAAGGCTGGTGAGGGGCCTGGAGCACAGCCCTGTGAGGAGAGGCTGAGGGAGCTGGGGGTGTGCAGCCTGCAGAAGAGGAAGCTCAGGGCAGACCTCATTGCTGTCTACAGCTATCTGAAAGGAGGTTGTAGCCAGGTGGGGTTGGGCTCTTCTCCCAAGCACCAGTGACTGAACAACAGGACACCTTGATTTGTACCACCTTGATTTACACACTTTTGTGTTGTTTAGTGCTGCTGTTGTTTCCTGAGATCTTGTTTGCATCCCTTTAAGATCATTCAGTCCAACCATTATCTAACTACCAAGTCTGGTGCTAAACAATGTTCCCCAGCACCACATCTCTGCATCTTGTAAACACCTCCAGGGATGGGGATTCAACCACCTCCCTGGGAAGCCTTTTCCAGTATTTGAGAACAATTTCAGTGAAGAAGTTGCTTCTAATATCCAACCTAAACTTCCTCTGGTGCAACTTGAGGCCATTTCCTCAAGAAGTTAGTTAGATGTTAGCTCAAGGGTGGTTATTGCATGCCACTGACAAGTTAAAAGCTGATGGGGAAGACATCAGGTTGAAAAAGAAGGAGCCATATGTGGTTATGAGCTGTATGTTCTCATGAGACCTTCATGGCAGCAGGATCTGTCAGTCCTTTCTCTGTAAATCTCCCTTTTCATTCGTGAAGTCTGGCAAACAACTTCAGTTTAAGCATCAGAAGATGCTGCTGCTGACCAAGCTCCTTAGCAAAGTGCTCATTTGGGGTAAATGCTGACCTCACCAAAGTCCAAGTGTGAGTCCAAATGCAATGTTCTTCATTTACTGCCTGGCATGAACCCACACACAGAGAAATACAGGCTCAGCTGAGATTAAAATGAGTGTCAGAAAGTGGTTGGAGATATTATCAAGTTCTACCTTCCCGTCCAAACAGCTCTGGCTCTACTTATGAGGTCTAAGTTGGTCCATGCTTGCTGACTTGAGACAACAGATCAAAGGCAATGTGGATCCACAAATAACCACTCACATGCACTCAGACCTCCTTTCAGAATCCAGAATACTCTGGGGGTTATGTTTTAGAGTGTTCTCGTTGGCTAGAAGAGCACAGGCATTGCCTCTCTGCTTAGATCTAGGATTGTGATGGTTCTGATTGAAAACAGACACCAAAAGATCTAAAGAAAAGTCCTAAAAGGGCTACAAAACTTCATACTGGAGGTCTGAAACTAGTTTATAGTTGGTGAGAGTGAGGAGGAGACTTCCTGGCTGAGCAAACTGTGTGCATTAAATAACCATCAGGCTTCTTACCCATTTCTCTGAAGCAGGTGGTGGTGTCTGCAGCAGAGACAGGCTACCAGAAGATGGATGGATAACTTGATTAGCTTCTCTATGCTCTTCTTACAATTCTCTTAAAATGCTGTGTGCATTTCCAGGCATTCAAGGACAATCTGCTGTCCTGATATGGACCCATTCCTTTGAGAGACATAAATTGGCCAAGGCAGGCCAAGAGAGTCCAACCCAGTTCATGTATTTGTGATAAGCTTTTGCCAGCAGCCAGGCTTTGCCTTTGTTCTTAACTTATTTGTATTCAGCATCTTTTTTGTTTTTCTTCTTTTCATGTGTGATGGAAGAATGATCCCATCTGAAGAAGTCTGCATTGGTCACTCATTTCACAGCTGTGGCCATGGTTTCCTTTCTTAATAATGAGTGTAATTATCACCAAGTGAGGCTTGTTCCTGGTGGGACTTCACAGCTTGGCTGGCTTGCACCTTTTCTGTCTCATAGGCATGGCACATTTTTATTCTTCCATTTGCTGTGTTAGCTCACAGTTATCTTTAGTGCTTTGAAAAAAGCCAAATCTGACAAGTTCTGGTGTTAAAATTAGATTATCTTACTTTAAAATAATAAAATCATCAACAGAAAGCCTGTTTGGGGAAAAGGAGCCATCAGAATAAACAGCCCATTTTCACAGAGACACACAGATGGTTCACTCATTAGCAGCAGACTCCTGAAATGCCCTCTTCTGCTCTTCCTTTATTCCATAGCTGAACATTCCCCTCTACTCTGCCCTGGTGAGGCTGCATCTGGAGTACTGTGTCCAGTTCTGCCCCCCCACCCCAGCTCAAGAAGGACATAGAACTGCTTGAGAGAGTCCAGCACAGAACCACAAAGATGCTGAAGGCAATGGAACATCTCTCTTAGGAGGGGAGCCTGAGGGAGCTGGGGCTCTGCTGCTTGGAGAGGAGGAGACTGAGAGGTGACCTCAGCAATGTTTATAAAGGTGTGCAGGGTGAGTGGCAGGAGGCTGGAGCCAGGCTCTGCTGGGTGATGCCCAGTGACAGGACAAGGGGCAATGGGTGGAAGCTGAGGCATAGGAAGTAAACATGCCTGTCACCCTGTGAGGGTGACAGAACTCTGGAACAGGCT
>VWZE01023671.1:863-55921 GCA_013396675.1 Eubucco bourcierii | reverse complement strand
GCACTCCTTCACTCTGCACTCCTCAATGCAATTCTGCTTGCTTTCATTCTGCTTAAACCTGCACTCCTTAATGCAGTTCTGCATCCCTCCTCCATTCTGCCTTCCTCAGTGCAACTCTGCATCCCTTATTCCTGCATTCCTTAACTCTGCATTTCTTAGTCCTGCATTCCTTAATCCTGGGTTTCTGAATTCTGCACCCCTTAATGGGATCCTGCACTCCTGAAGCCTGCATTCCCTAATTCCATGAAATCATTTCAAGCTTGCTGTCGTGCATGGCAGCTTTCAATCAAGCCACTGAGTGGAGCACATTGGTGAGGAGGTGACAAGAGAGATGAATTGGTGAGGAGGCCATAGCAGACTTGCCCTCAAATGTCTTTTTCTGCACCTCTGGAGCACTTTCTGGATTTAAAGGCACTTTCTGGCCCTAAAGACAGCCTCCCCTCCAGTATTTCCCCATGGAATGTTGTGGGTTCTGCTTTCATCAGGGCTTCTAGTGCTTGGCCAGGCTGAAAACCAAGCCACAAGCAAGGGTGGGAGCAAAGCCTAAGATCCACAGATGTCAGCAGACCACAGCAGCACCTTCCAGTCCCATCACCATGTGCACATCCAGAGCAAAACATTACATTAAAGGAATCCCTGCTGGCCAAGGCAGGCACTTTGGGAGGTTGGAAGGAATTCTGCTAAGGCATTGTGCATTTGGAAGGAATTCTGCTAAGGCATCATGCGTTTGGAGGGAATTCTGCTAAGGCACCGTGCATGTGGAAGGAATTCTGCTAAGGCATCATGCGTTTGGAGGGAATTCTGCTAAGGCACCGTGCATGTGGAAGGAATTCTGCTAAGGCATCATGCGTTTGGAGGGAATTCTGCTAAGGCACCGTGCATGTGGAAGGAATTCTGCTAAGGCATCATGCGTTTGGAGGGAATTCTGCTAAGGCACCGTGCATGTGGAAGGAATTCTGCTAAGGCATCATGCGTTTGGAGGGAATTCTGCTAAGGCACCGTGCATGTGGAAGGAATTCTGCTAAGGCATCATGCGTTTGGAGGGAATTCTGCTAAGGCACCGTGCATGTGGAAGGAATTCTGCTAAGGCATCATGCGTTTGGAGGGAATTCTGCTAAGGCACCGTGCATGTGGAAGGAATTCTGCTAAGGCATCATGCGTTTGGAGGGAATTCTGCTAAGGCACCGTGCATGTGGAAGGAATTCTGCTAAGGCATCATGCGTTTGGAGGGAATTCTGCTAAGGCACCGTGCATGTGGAAGGAATTCTGCTAAGGCATCATGCGTTTGGAGGGAATTCTGCTAAGGCACCGTGCATGTGGAAGGAATTCTGCTAAGGCATCATGCGTTTGGAGGGAATTCTGCTAAGGCACCGTGCATGTGGAAGGAATTCTGCTAAGGCATCATGCGTTTGGAGGGAATTCTGCTAAGGCACCGTGCATGTGGAAGGAATTCTGCTAAGGCATCATGCGTTTGGAGGGAATTCTGCTAAGGCACCGTGCATGTGGAAGGAATTCTGCTAAGGCATCATGCGTTTGGAGGGAATTCTGCTAAGGCACCGTGCATGTGGAAGGAATTCTGCTAAGGCATCATGCGTTTGGAGGGAATTCTGCTAAGGCACCGTGCATGTGGAAGGAATTCTGCTAAGGCATCATGCGTTTGGAGGGAATTCTGCTAAGGCACCGTGCATGTGGAAGGAATTCTGCTAAGGCATCATGCGTTTGGAGGGAATTCTGCTAAGGCACCGTGCATGTGGAAGGAATTCTGCTAAGGCATCATGCGTTTGGAGGGAATTCTGCTAAGGCACCGTGCATGTGGAAGGAATTCTGCTAAAAGCTTTCCTGTTTGGAGTTATTTCACTAAGAGACTTTGCACCTTAAGGCAAGTCACTAAGAAATTTTGCCTTTGGAGGTTTTTCATGAAGAGATTTTACAACTGAAGGTCTTTTAAGAAGAGAGTTTGCATTTGAAGCTGCTTCACCAGGAGAGTTTGCACAAAGTAAACACTTTGGTGCCAGAGGAATAGACTCAGGAGTGGTTTGGTCACCACATCTGCTCAGAACTGCTTGCACATTCTGAAGCAAAGGCAAATTTATTCCCATGGAAATGAAAAATGCTCCAAATCCAATAAAAAAAGAGAGCTGCTGAGGTAAGATTTATTCCCATTGAAATTACGAATGCCTTAAACTGAATCTAAGGCAAAGGTGATAAAGATTTATTCCCACTGAAATTAACAATGCTCTAAACTGAATCCAAGACAAAGATGATAAAGATTTATTCCCACTGAAATAAAAACTGCTCTCAACCAAACACAAGACAAAGATGAGCTCATGGTAAAGCTCCTCTCTGCAGGGGAGGTTGGACTTGATCTCTGGAGGTCCTTTCCACACTAACATTCTGTGATTCTATAGATGAGATTTGTTCCCACTGGAATGAAAAATGCTCTAACCCAAATTTAAGACAAAGATGATAAAAATTTATTCTCTTTGGAATTAAAACTGCTCTCAACCAAACGAGACAAAGATGATCCCATGGTGAAACTGCTCTTGGCAGGGGAGGTTGGACTCAATCTCTGGAGGTCCCTTCCAACCCCTCACATCCTGCAATTCCATGATAAAGAAAAGATTTATTCCCACCAAAAAAGCAAGCTCAAACCCAAATGCAAGATGAAGATGATGAATGCAAGATTTATTCCTACCCAAGGTAAAAGTGCTCTAACCCAAATATAAGATGAAGGTGATAAAGGTGAGATTTGTTCCCACTGAAATGAAAAGGAAATAAAAGAATCAGAATAAGCTGTGGGTGGCTCACCAGTGTCCCACAGGACTGCTGGCAAGTTCTAAAGGGAAGGTGCATTTATTCCCACTGAAATGGGGAAAAAAAAGAAACCATAAAATCCATGGGGAAAAATAACAACCCCAAACCAGCAACCCTCTACCTGACTCCTTGGTAATGTGCAGCTATTTTAGGTAGTTGACAGCAATTTATGACATTACCATGGCAACAATGGACTATGCTTGTGAGGAGAAGAAACTCTCAGGGTGCACTCTAATGCTTCTAATTATTGCTCTGATTTCTGCCTCTTTTCTACAACTTGAAAGCTTTTTTACCTCTCTTTTATATTTATTTTTCCTCCTCCTTTCTTCCTTTTTTTTTTTTTGTGTGTGTGTGTTTTATTACAAGGAGGAATTGTTTCTTTCCCCTCCCTGACACCTCCTGAAAGGGGACTCGACCTGTGCTAAGTTTCAGCCGCGCTCAGTGAGGCCACGAGATGGAGCAGCAACCATTTCCAGGAGGAGAGAAAAGGCTCCCGAGGAAGAGGATTTTCACCAGCGCATGTTAAAGCCACCCAAAGTTTGAGAGAGGAGGGGAGGGAGGGAAGCAAACCGCAATCCACTTAAACTTCTCTTTAGGAGGCAGCCTTTGGATGCAGCCTCATTACCGTAGGGAAGTCAGCCGCACCCGCTCGGCGTCTACACCAGGGCAGCTGCTCCGGCAGCCACCTCGGGTTCTGCTTAGTGGCTTACTGATTTTCGACGCCAAGGGGAGTGGGAGGAGAGCAGAAATGCTCTGGGATTTCCAGTAAGGTTGCAGTGCTCTCCTGAAGCCTGTGTGACTTCTTGCTCTGATCCAGACCACCACAGCCTGACTTCTTGCTCTGATCCAGACCACCACAGCCTGACTTCTTGCTCTGATCCAGACCACCACAGCCTGACTTCTTGCTCTGATTGAGACATGCAGCCTGATTTCTTGCTCTGCTGTAGATATCCAGCCTGCAGCAATCTCTGGAGAGCAGTCTGCAAATTCTGTGGACTAGAAAAAAAGCAATGGTAATGAAGCCTGTCTGGAGTAGTGAGTGAAACAAGGAGAAAAAGAGGAAGAGGGGTGGAGGAGAGAACTGAAAGATGCACTCAAATGGGAAGGAAACAGCAGTGGACACTGTGCTGCCATAGAGGGCTGTGAGAAGCAGGCAGGAGCTCCAAAGCCTCCTTTCAGCTCAGCAAGCACTCAGGCAGTCCAGTTGAGCATCTGTGAGCTCTGGGGCAGGAGCTCAGCACCAGTCCTGCTCAGGGCAAGCCGAGGACTTGCATCCTCCCTCAGGGGCAGGTCAAGAGGATGCTGTGTGGGGTTCCCCTCCTGCCCTCACTCCTGCAGACAGCAGCTGAGTACGAGTGGACTCCCCCAGCAGCCGACTGTGGGCCAGGAAGCAAAGTTCTGCTTCAGCACTTAGCTGCCCCCCATCAGCTGGGGCCCGTTGGGCTCTGCAGCTGTTTCAGGCAGGCCAGAAGCGATTTTGCTGATGTCGGTTCAGAGCCCTGCGTGAGCAGCGTGAGAAGGCATCAGCAAGGGTGAGTCTGCTACAGTGACCTCTGCTCCCTGAGCTCCACTGCATCAGAGGAATGGACAGAGGAATGGAGTGCACCCTCAGCAAGTTTGCAGATGACACCAAGCTGTGTGGCACAGTCGACTTGCTAGAGGGCAGGGATGCCATCCAGAGGGACCTGGACAGGCTGCAGAGGTGGGCCCAGGCCAACCTGATGAAATTCAATAAGGCCAAGTGTAAGGTCCTGCACCTGGGTAGGCACAATCCCAAGCACAAATACAGGCTGGGTGGTGAATGGCTGGAGAGCAGCCCTGAGGAAAAGGACCTTGGAGTCTGGGTTGATGAAAAGCTCAACATGAGCCTGCAGTGTGCACATGCAGCCCAGACAGCAACCGAGTCCTAGGCTGCATCAAGAGAAGCGTGGCCAGCAGGGCAAGGGAGGGGATTCTGCCCCTTTACTCTGCTCTCGTCAGACCCCACCTGGAGTACTGTGTGCAGTTCTGGAGCCCTCAGCACAGGAAGGACATGGAAGTGTTGGAGCGGGTCCAGAGGAGGGCCACAAAGATGCTCAGAGGGCTGGAGCAGCTCTCCTATGAGGACAGGCTGAGAGAGTTGGGGCTCTGCAGCCTGGAGAAGAGAAGGCTTCGAGGGGACCTGATAGTAGCCTTCCAGTATCTGAAGGGGGCTACAGGAAGGCTGGGGAAGGATTATTTACAAGGTCCTGCAATGACAGGACAAGGGGCAATGGGCTTAAACTGGCAGAGGGGAGATTTAGACTGGATGTTAGGAGGAAGTTCTTTACAGTGAGGGTGGTGAGGCACTGGCACAGGTTGCCCAGGGAGGTTGTGGATGCTCCCTCCCTGGATGTGTTCAAGGCCAGATTGGATGAGGCCTTGAGTGAGCTGTACTAGTGGGAGGTGTCCCTGCCTATGGCAGGGGGTTGGAACTAGATGATCCTTGAGGTCCCTTCCAACCTTCCCATTCTATGATTCTGTGATTCTATGATCAGGGGCAAGGACGCACCCAGCTCAGCAGCCTCTGAAGCTGAACCACTTCTGCAGGCTCAGGAGTTGATGAGGGGAAGCATTTTAAGCAGAGTGATTTTAGTTGGCTTCTGGAGAGCATCCAGGGCAGGTCTGAATGGAGACTTTCAGGAAAAGCAGGATGCAAAACTGCCAAGGGTGAAGATGGTGGAAACAATGGCTTGTGTGAAATAACACAACCCTCAGCCCCCAGAACAAGGCCACAAGCAAACAAAACAGAGCACAAATGAAACCACAAATGACAGGAAAAAACAAACTCAAACCACAATCCCCTCCCTGCCCCCCCCCAAAAAAAAAAATCAACCAAATACAAAACCAAAACAACAACCAAATCAGCCTGACAAACTCAAACCAAAATCCAAAACCCTCAAAAAAAGAGTAGAGGAAACCAAACCAAACACTTGAAAGCCTCCCAACAAACACAAAAAAACCAAACCCAAACAAAAAAGCAAACCAGCAAGGAAAAAAAACCAAAACACAACCAACCCCAAACCCTCAAAAGGCAGAAAAAGAAACCAAAACCAAACCACACAGAAGACCAAACACATCCAAACCTCCCCCCAAAACCAACAGAGAAATTAAAGCAAATCCTAGACCCCACGAAACCAAAAACGCACAAAGAAATAATCCAAACCTAAACCAAACCTCAAAACACAGCAAAAAAACCCCAAAAACCCAAACTAGAAAAGCAAACAGCTCCCAAAAGCAACAACAAAACCCCAAAGCAAAAAGTAAACAAAATGAATCTCCCAAGGCCTCATAAGTTCAAGGCCAGGCTGGAGGAGGCCTTGAGTGCCCTGTGCTAGTGGGAGGTGTCTCTGCCTATGGCAGGGGCTTGGAACTGGATGAGCTTTGGGGTCCATTCCAGCCTTACCATTCTATGATTGTCTGGGTGAGGGCATCCAGGCACCTTCAGTGCAAGGTGGCACTAAGCTGGGAGGCAGAGCTGATCTGCTGGAGGGTGGGAAGGGTCTGCAGAGACACCTGGCCAGGCTGCATCGATGCTTGAGGTCAGCTGGATGAGGTTGAACAAGATCAAGTACTGGACTCAGATTGCAATAACCTCATCAAGGCTCCAGGCTGGGGGCAGAGTGGCTGGAAAGTGCCCAGCAGAGAAGGCCCTGGGGGTGCTGGGTGACAGCAGCTGGAGATGAGCCAGGGGGTGCCCAGGTGGCCAAGGAGGGCACCAGCAGCCTGGGCTGGATCAGCACTGGTGTGGGCAGGAGCAGGACAGGGATTGTGCCCCTGGGCTGGGCACTGGGGAGGGCACAGCTTGAGTGCTGGGTGCAGTTCTGGGCCCTCACTGCCAGAAGGACACTGAGGGGCTGGAGCAGGTCCAGAGAAGGGCACAAAGCTGGGGAAGGGTCTGGAGAGCAGGGCTGGGGAGGAGCAGCTGAGGGAGCTGGGGGTGCTGAGTGTGGAGCAGGAAGAACTGAGAGGGGATCAGCTCAATGCCCAGCATGAGCTAACAGGTGAGGGCTAACAGGGCTGGGCTCTTCCCAACGGTGCCCAATGACAGCTCGAGGGGCAAGGGGCACAAACTGGAACCCAGGAGGCTTCCCTTGAACTTAAAGAAAAACTTCTTCAGTTGGAGGGTGCTGGAGGCCTGGGGCCAGGCAGCCAAGAGAGGCTCTCCCCTGCACCCTGCTTTGGCAGGGAGTGTGTCCCTTGGTCTCCAGAGGTCCCTTCCTGCCCCCTACCATTCTGTCACTCTATGGCTCTGTGACCAACAGCTTTCTTTCCTGCCTGCTGCTCCAGGGCGCCGCAGGTTTGCTCGCTGCTGTGTGCCGCAGGCTTGGCTGCCGGCGGAGCCCCCTCCCCGCGCAGCAGAGCGCAGGATGCTAACGAGCAGCAGGCAGACTGGCAGATGTAGGCAGTGACCCTTCACTAACACAGCTTAGCCAGGCTGGCTGCCCTTCTTTAATTATCACACTGATTGCTCTGAAAGCAGAATTGGGCTCGACCACATCTCACATCTCTGGTGAGAACTGGGAAAAATGAACTTTTCATTTGGTTGGTTTTTTTCCAGGCTCACCAGGACTTGTTGACTGTTTTTAACCTTCCACCAATTTGGAAACAATCTCATTTAGATCCTTCTAGCAAGGAGCAAGCTCAACTCCAGCATTTTTGTATTCTCTAATTTCAGTCTGCAAACTAAATCAAGAAGCTCTCTTCTCTAAACTGCTCTTGCAAGATGTCCAAAGCATCCTACGAGATGTCCAAATCCTCCCCTGCTGCAGCTTGAGGCCATTTCTTCTCTTGCTTCTGGTTCCTTGACTAAGGAGACCAACACCTACTTCTCTACAACCTAGACTCAGAATCAGTCACAGCTGGAAGGCACCACAAGGACCATCCAGTCCCAACCCCCCTGCCATGCCCAGGGACACCTCACACTAGATCAGGCTGCCCACAGCCTCAGCCAACCTGGCCTTAAACCCCTCCAGGGATGAGGCTTCCACCACCTTCCTGGGCAACCCCTGCCAGGCTCTCACCACCCTCATGCTCAACAACTTCTTCCTAACATCCAGGCTCAATCTCCCCATTTTCAGCTTTGTCCCACCCTCCCCAGTCCTATCACTCCCTGACAACCTAAAAAGTCCCTCCCCAGCTTTCTTGTAGCCCCCTTCAGATCCTGCAAGGCCACAAGAAGGTCCCCTGGGAGCCTTCTCCTCTGCAGCCTGCACAGCCCCAACTGCCTCAGGCTCTCCTCAGAGCAGAGGTGCTCCAGAACCTGCTAGAATCATAGAAGCACATAGAACCACCATAGAACCTCTACAAAAAAAAAAATATAGGTTCCACTGTTATAACTTCCTACAATCAGAGAATCACAGAATTAGAGAATGGGCTGGGTTGGAAGGGAGCTCCAGAGCTCACCCAGCCCAAGCCCTGCACTCAGCAGGGACATCCTCCACTAGAGCAGCTTGCCCACAGCCCTGTCCAGCCTCACCTGGACTGTCTCCAGGGATCGGGCCTCAGCTTTTGGAGATGCCTCCCAATCCAGACATTCTGTGATTCCATGACTCTCTGGTACTGTTAGGAGGACTCCTTTGCTGCACCCTCTGGGCATTACTCCTCTATGTATTCCCTTTGAAAACCCAGTTTGAGTCGTTTCCCAGGCCTGCTGTATCCTTCATGTTCATCTTTATACAGAATTTTCATTTTCATCTTCATATCTTTACACAGAACCAAGCAGGTTGGAAAAGACCTCTCAGATTATCCAGCCCAACCTATCACCCAACACCTTCTAATCAACTACCCCATGGCACTCAGTGCCTCATGCAGCCTCCTCTTAAAACACCTCCAGGGATGGGCACTGCACCACCTCCCTGGGCAGCCCATGCCAATGCCAATCACTCTCTCTGCCAACAACTTCCTCCTAACATCCAGCCTGAACCTGCCCTGGCACAGCTTGAGGCTGTGTCCCCTCCTTCTGTCCCTGGGTGCCTGGCAGCAGAGCCCAACCCCAGCTGGCTCCAACCTCCCTTCAGGGAGCTGCAGAGAGCAATGAGCTCTGCCCTGAGCCTCCTCTTGTGCAGGCTGCACACCCCCAGCTCCCTCAGCCTCTCCTCACAGGGCTGTGCCCCAGCCCCTCCCCAGCCTTGCTGCCCTTACCTACCCTTAGATCCAGAATACTTCTCAGCTCTGACCAACTTCTCTCTGAATCCCTAACTTGGAGCACTTTCCCCATTCAAATTCTGCAGAGCAGGAGCTTAGGAAAGAAAGCACTTTAAAAATCACCTTCAGAGACGATCTACATCCAGCTGCCTTGCTACAGGGCGAGGAGGTAGCGTAGCAGATCTCTTGAGGACTCATTTCTCTGGCATGATTAGGTGATCTGCAGAAGAATTAGGTCGTTTTCTAGCAGCATTTGAATTGTTAGGGGGAAAAAAATTCCAGACAAAGTTGCTGTAATTCAAAATTCATTTCCCTTGCATAAAGTGTGGAAAGGCACCGAGGAGGAAGAGGTTGAAATTGCAGGGGTTGAAATTTCTTCCAAAATGGCTTCTTTTTGTGTCATGATAGTGTTCATTTGTTTGTTTGTTTTGCTTTGTCCCTTTCTCTCAAAATCCAGTTGGGAAATGGCAGTGGGAATTGTATCCAGTGCAATATTCCAACACTGAAACGCTTCCTTCTTTGGAACTTTGACTTGGAGCCCACTTTGACTTCAATTCTCCTCATTTAGGCATCACCACATCTCCAAATCGTCATTTTCCTATGATAAAAGGTGAGTTTGGACAGGAAAAACACCCAAAAGCCAGCAGAGCTTTCCTAGGCCTCTCTGCCCTAGCAAAGCTGGTTAATTAAAGACAGATAATGAATGGAGTGGTCAATGACGCCGCAGTGCTCTGAACTCCTCCTGTAATTTGCCAACCTTTTGGCCTGGAAGGAAGAGATCACAGCAAAGCAGGTAGCAAAGTGGCAGGATCCATCAACCCCATAAGTGTCATGAGTGGATGAAGCAATTAATGGGGAAAAAGGCTCAACTGGCATAAAAAAAAAATATTTTAAAAGTACTAAGGGAAACCTGCAACAGCCTGCAGAGGAGAAGGCTCCAGGGGGACCTCACAGCAGCCTGCCAGTGCCTGAAGGGGCTGCAAACAGGCTGCAGAGGGACTGTTTGCAAAGGGCTGCAGGGACAGGACCAGGGCAGTGGTTTGGAATGAGAGCAGAGCAGATTGAGATTGGCTGTGAGGAACAAGTTCTGCACCAGGAGGCTGCTGCAACACTGCCACAGGTTGCCCAGGGAGGTGGTTGAGTTCCCATTCCTGGAGATATTGAAGGTGAGGCTGGAGAGGGCTGTGAGCAACCTGCTCTAGTGGAGGATGTCCCTGCTGAGTGCAGGGTTTGGACTGGATGAGCTTTGGAGGTCTCTTCCAATCCAGACCATTCTGTGATTCTCTGCTTCTTAGATGCAATGATTCTATGAACTACTTTAAAAGAGGTTGGAGTGAGTGAGGTGTTGGTCTCTTAAGTATCCAGAGATAAGACAAGAGGAAATGGCCTCAAGTTGCACCAGGAAAGGCTTAGGCTGGAGATGAGGCTGCCCAGGGAGGTGGTAGAGTCCCCATGGCTGGAGGTGTTCCAGGCAGGTGTGCCCATGGCACCTGGGGCCAGGGTTCAGTGGCCGTGGTGGGGCTGGGTTACTGCTGGACTTAATGATCTTAAAGGTCTTTTCCAGCCTTAATTTTATTATTTAGTATTTGAAAGAGGAATTAAAATCTCAAGGTATTTTGAGAGCAGAGCTCCTTCCTTGCTGGATCAGAATCTAAAGGGCTTGTGACTCATCTCAGCCCAAACCCACAACTCAAACCACTTCTTAGTTATGAATTTAGATATCACAAAAGCTAAAGATCAAGGTTCCAGGTAGTGCTAACCAGAGGCACTTCCAGAACCAGTTGCAAAGCCAAGCAGCCACTCAGCTGCTGTGGGTAGACTTAACCACAGAATCATTTGGGTTGGACCCAACTGCTGGAGGAGGAGGAGCAGCATAGAAGCTTTTTTTGCTGTGCTTTTGCTTCAGATGAGGCTGCTAAGGCTAGAACCATGGACTCATGGAATCAGGCACTTTGGAGACGTCTTCCAGCCCCTGCAGCCCAACCATCCTCTGACACTGCCAGGCTGGGGCTGTGCCATGGCCCTCAGCACCACAGCTCTGCCTAGGGAAACACCTCCAGGGGTGGGCATTCAGCACCTCCCTGGGCAGCCTGTGCCAGGCTGGCAGAACCCTTTCAGGCAAGAGCTTTCTCCTAATCTCCACTCTAAGCCTGCCCCAGGCAAGTTGGTACTGAGCAAGCCTGGGTGCCCAGCTCGGGCCACATGATTTGAGGGCAGCTTGAGCTGGGTGCTTGAGCCTCATCCCCAGAGTCTGCTCTCGGTGTGTTGGCAAGGGCAAAGCTGGCTCTGAGGGGGGAGTGTCTAGACTGCAGCCTCCATGCCTAATTAGATCAATGACAACTCTCCAGGGACTGCCTCACGGCAGGGAAGTGTTTGTCTGATCCAAACCTGGCAGCCAGCAGCTGCAAGCTCCTTGGTGCCTTCAGCAGAATTTGTCTCCTGCCACAGCTGACAATGGTTTTGCTCCTCCTGATCTGCATGGAAATGTTTACACCAGACTGTAAAGCAAACAAATCAAAAAGGGATTACAGGTAGGATTTATCTTACCTAAGTTTAGACATCAAACAATTAGTTATCTTAGGCTAAGATAATCATCCTGAGCTCTTTTTGGTGGCTTAGTGAAGATAAATAGAGAGCTGCAAAGGGCAATCCATCTCACTGAGTGCAGACAGGCAGCTGGAGTCAAGAAGAACCTCTCCTGGATGCATCTGTCTCACTCCACTGAATGAAATGGGAGCAGGCAGTGATTAGTTTAGAACTTGACAATTCACTCTCCAGAACCTAAGCTCAGGTGACTGAACCAGGGGAGCCTGGAAAATCTTCTGCCTCCTTTCCTTAACACTTTCATTCCCAACCATGGAGTGAAGTGACCAAGCCCAGAGGCACACAAGTTTGGGCAGCCAAAGCTCCAGGCCCTCTGCACTCCACAGGGAAAGCCAAACACAGGCATTGCCCTTTGTAAAAAAGGGATTGCAGAATCTGAGGATTGTTTCAGTTAGAAAGGACCTCTGAGACCACCCAGCCCAGCCCAGCCCCACCAGGGGCCATGGGCACACCTGGCTGCAACACTCCAGGCATGGGAGCCCAGCTCCCTGGGCAGCCTTTGACAGGCCCTGACCACTCTGGCTCCAAAGAGGATTTTCCCCTGATCTCCAGCCTAACCCTGCCCTGGCACAATCCCAGGACACTTCCTCTCCTTCTCTCCCCTGAGACTAAGGACAAAAGAGCAATCCCCAGCTCCCTACAGCCTCCTCTGAGAGAGGAGAGAGCAATGAGCTCTGCCCTCAGCCTCCTCTGCTCCAGACAAATGCCTCCAGAGGAGCAGTTCTTCCCCACCCCCCAGGACTGGTATTTCTCCTAGGCAGGACAGCCTGAGCTGCAGGGCAGAGTTGGCCTCTCCTGCTCTCAGCTCTGACACTTTAGCACAGAACCATTAAGGCTGGGAAAGACCTCTGGGTGTGTGCTTGAGGCCAGCTTGTAGCTTCTTCTCTATCTTCATGGAAATTCTTCTGTATCTACATATATCTTCCCCACTATGAGGACTGTGGGACACTGGAACTTGTCCCTGCCTCACCCTTGGAAGTGTTTAAGACCAGGCTGGATGAGACTTTGAGCAACCTGGTTGGAGCTGTCCCTCTTTTCCTCTTCTGTGTCTTCTCTTTGGCACCATCAGCTCTGTGCAAGTCTAATTTCACAGCATGGTGCTGATAGGTGAGGGCTGGGCAGTTGCAGCCCAGTGTCTGTTCTGACTCGAGGTGCAGCTTGGACTTCAGCCTCTGTGTCTCTTGAGGGTTCTGTGACCTTTTTTCCCCCCTGAGAAATCACTAAGGTCAGACAAGCTCTCTAGGGTCACCCAGTCCAGCACCAACCCAGCCCCACCATGACCACTAAACCACGTCACAAAGCCTACATGGTTTTGATCACAGTGCTGGGGACTCCTCCACCTCCCTGGGCAGCCTCTTCCAATCCCTGACCACTCTTGCAGCAAAGAAATTTTTCCTCCTGTCCAACCTAACCCTCCCTTGGTGTGACTTGAGGCCATTCCCTCTCATCCTGTCACTTGGTACTAGGGGGAAGAGACCAACACCATCTTCACCACAACTTCACTTCAGGGAGCTGGAGAGAGCAATGAGGTCTCCCCTCAGCCTCTTTTTATCCAGACTAGACAATCCCAGGTCCCTCAGCTGCTTCTCTCCAGCTCTGCAGAGGACTTCTCTGGACCCTTCCCTAAGATGAAGGCTGCAAATAGGATTTTTTTCCCTTAAAATGCACACCAAAGCCCAGGAGGGTGAGGTCTGAGCTGTTCAAAGCACAAACAACTTCTAATAGTGTCTTTAGTACCTAATTCGTGCAGGGAACATCAGATTATTTCCCTGCCTCTTAACCAAAACCATTCAATTTGCTGTTAAGGAAACCTCCCACTAAAATGCAGTCTGCCTTTTCATGAAGGGAGAGTCCGTGGGAAAATGCATGAGGTGCAGAAACCATCATCATCACTGGCATCGCTTCTGTGCCCGGCTAGGAACGCCAGCCTGCCATCTTCTTGGCTGCCCTCCTGCAGTGCTCTTGTCACTTCCACTCTCTGCTTGCAGGGAGGAAAGGCAAAGTGAACAGAAGCCTCCAAGGCAGGGAGCCAGGCAGGCANTGGTGCTGATAGGTGAGGGCTGGGCAGTTGCAGCCCAGTGTCTGTTCTGACTCGAGGTGCAGCTTGGACTTCAGCCTCTGTGTCTCTTGAGGGTTCTGTGACCTTTTTTCCCCCTGAGAAATCACAGAATCTCTAAGGTCAGACAAGCTCTCTAGGGTCACCCAGTCCAGCACCAACCCAGCCCCACCATGACCACTAAACCACGTCACAAAGCCTACATGGTTTTGATCACAGTGCTGGGGACTCCTCCACCTCCCTGGGCAGCCTCTTCCAATCCCTGACCACTCTTGCAGCAAAGAAATTTTTCCTCCTGTCCAACCTAACCCTCCCCTGGTGAAGCTTGAGGCCATTCCCTCTCATCCTGTATTTTGGTAGTGGGGAGCAGTGGCTCTGCCCAAGGGTAGGTCTGCACTGGAAGCCCTAATGTCTGAGAGGAGAGCAGGGCACTTCTTCACTTACTTATCCCTTTGGCTGATCAGGTCTTTATTTAGTCTTCTCTGCTTGATTTTATTCCTTCTGTATCTATGCCACTTCTGTATCCACACAGAAGTCCTTCTGTGCCTCTGTGGGACTCCTTCACCAGTGGGACATTACCTTCACCATCAGGAGGGTGGTGAGAAGACAGCAGAGCAGGCTGCACAGAGAGCTTGCCCATGCCTCAGCCCTGGAAATGTTCAAGGCCAGGCTGGATGAGACTTGGAGCAACCTGCTCTAGGAGAAGCTGCTCCTACCCATGGAGGGTGATTGGAACTAAATGATGCTGAAGGTCTCTCCCAAACCAAATCATTCTGAGGCTCTCTGTAGCTGGCATAACTTCTGCTGTGGGTTTAACCCAAGGCAACAGTCACGAATTTTATGCCAGATCTGAAGAAAGGACATTTTGGTTTAATGAATAAAACTGAAATGAAGGGAGAGAGCAACCTGGGCTGGTGGGAGGTATCCCTGCCTGTGGCAGAGGGTTGGGACTGGGAGATCTTGAAGGTCCCTTCCAGCCCAAACTTCTTTGTGATTCTGTGACTCAGTGATTCTAAGGCTGCTGTCGGCATTGGTGTGAATAACCACAACAGTAAAGGTGGAAAACCAAAAGACATTCCACAGTGAATAAAAAGAAAAGATTTAAGCTGCCCTTGGAGCAAACACTTAGTAAGAGCCACAGACCCACAGCAACACCCAGGCTGGCACAGCCCCTCAGGAGCACCAAGCCCAACCTAGAGCACTACTCTACAAGGTTCATCTTAAACCATAGCCCTAAGCAAACCATCCTTACACACAGCCAGGGTGGGGGACTCCACCACCTCCCTGGGCAGCTCATGCCAGTCCCTGACCACTCTCTCCGTGAAAAACTCTTTCCTAGTGTCCAATCTAAACCTCCCCAGCCTCAGCTTGAGGCCATTCCCCCCTGTTCTGTCTCCAGTTCCCTGTGAGCAGAGCCCAGCAGCAGCCTCTCCACAGAGTCCCTTCAGGTAGCTGCAGACAGCAATGAGCTCTGCCCTCAGCCTCCTCTTCCTCACACTAACCATTCCCAGCTCCCTCATCTGCTCCTCATCAGATTTACTCTTCCAGCCCTTCAGAGCTTCCCTGCCCTCCTCTGGACTCACTCCAGCACCTCCACAGCTCTCTTGTACTGCAGTGCCCAAACTGAACACAGCACTCGAGCTGTGGCCTCAGCAGAGGCCAGTCCAAGGGCACAATCCCCTCCCTGCTCCTGCTGGGCACAGCACTTCTGATCCCAGCCAGGATGCCACTGGCCTTCTTGGCTGCCTCCCTGGGCACACTGCTGCCTCACGCTCGGCCCCCTGGGCACACTGCTGCCTCACGCTCAGCCCCCTGGGCACACTGCTGCCTCACACTCGGCCCCCTGGGCACACTGCTGCCTCACACTCAGCTCCTGTCCATTACAACCCCCAGGTCCCTTTCTGCCAGCAGCTCCAACCACACTGCCCCTAGCCTGGAGCATTGCTTGGGGTTGCTGTGCCCCAAGAGCAGGAGCTGGCATTTGGCCTTGCTGCAACTCATCCCATTGCTGTTGGCTCACTGATCTAAGCCTGTCCAAGTCCCTCTGCAGAGCCTCTCCTCCCTCACTCCAATCAACACTGCCACCTCACTTGGTGCCATCTGCAGGCTCCCTGCCTGAAGCAAGATGTGACACAGAAGTGGTCCTAATACAGATCCCTGAGGAACTCCACCAGTGCCCAGTGCCAACTGGATTGAACTCCACAGAGCATCACCCTCTGGGCCCTCCTGCCCAGAGTGCTTTAGAAGTGCTTTAGACATGGAAGTGTTCCTGACAGGAGCTGACTGTGTCCCACCAGGGAGAAAGTTCCAAGGGAGCAGACAAGAAGGTTCCAGCTCTGTCCTCTGCAAGCTGTGCCCACCCTTAGCTACTCACCTCAGAGATCTGTGCTCTGTGGAGACCTTGGGAAGCTGCCAGCAGTATTTGTAGTCTCTTTTTGGGGCTGGTGGTGTTGATTTGGTGCTTTCCTGTGGGCAGCTTGTTTCAATTAGGAGTCCTTTTATTCGCTTGCATTCTGTGAGCAACTTCAGCCTATTTTTAGCTCCCTAAGCCAGAAGTGCTTCCATATTTCCACGAAGTATGAACATCTGATGGCACTGTCCCTTTGTTATCTCAGAGCTCAGTGGTGGCAGGAATAATTTATCATCATCCAAGAAATAAAAATATATTTGCTCTTACCAAACTCTGTCACTTGGGAAGCGATGGAGCTGCTATTTCTGCAGGCAAGCGAGAGCTGAGTTCTGTGCCAGGAGCCTGAGAGAGTTCAATCTATTCAGGGAAGGAACAAGATGAGAGCAGTCACAAAGCATGAGCAGTGATGGCAGCAAGAGAAGTGTGGTCAGCAGGTGGAGAGAGAGGGAGATGCCCCTCTGCTCTGCAGTGCTGTGCTCTGCTCTGGAGCCCTCAGCTCAGGAAGGACACAGACCTGTCGGACCTGAGCTCCGTCCCCCCTGAGGTGAGGATGCCAAACCTTCACCAGTGACCCAGCCATGGCTCAGGAGCACTTTTCACACCAGTCCACACTGGTAACCAGAACCTGAGCATGTGTTCAGAGCTGCCTGGAATGTTCTTACCACGGCATGTTAGGGGTTGGAAGGGACCTCCCTAGATCATCCAGTCCAATCCCCCTGCCAGAGCAGGACCAGGTCCCACAGGAGCACATCCCACAGAGACCTTGCTGAAAGATTTCAATGCTTTCTGTATGCATACTTACAATTTCTATTTGGTTTGCTTCCTCATTTTTATTTCTTAGTTTTCCTCTTTATCTCCTTGTTTTTGCCTTTTGGACAGGAGTGACTTGCTCTTCTTCAGCCAACACGGTGAGCTGCGAAGGTGTCTGGGTCCTGCTCCAAGCAGGAATGAGAGGGAGCTGCCCATACACAGGCTGCTTTCAGTGCCAGCACTCCAGGCCACTTCTTGGCTTTGGTTTGCCATTTATTTAAATCTTCCTTCTCTCCCATCTCTCTCCATCTCCTTCCTGCTCTTCCATCTTCCTCTTTTCCTCTCCAACCTTTCCCTCTCCTTCCTTTTTTCCCATCTGTCTCTTTTCCTCTCCAACCTTTCCNCACCACCTCCCCTTTACCACCACACCTGCCCTTCCCCACCCTTTATTTCCTCCTTTATCCCCCAAACCCAGAGCACCTGGGTGCTGTTGGAGTCTCCTCCCACCCCAGGTGTCACCACTTTGCCCTCTCCCCTTTATAATGAGCCCCAGGAAGGCAGCAGCCCCAAGCTTGCCCAGCTGGGCAGAGGATCCTCCTCCTGAGGCTGCTGGTGAGTACCCCTGGTGCACACCGGGTGACTGGTGGAGGTGATCCAAAGGCCGGGGGGCCTGGTGGCCCCCCGGTTAGGTAGGAAGAAGCTGACTCAGAACAATGCCTTTCATTGGCTGCCTTGTAGAGTAACTGCTGCAGCTCAGGCTTCTGCTGGCTGAAGAGAGCACCTCTGAGCCCAGCCCAGGAAGGTGGAGCAGGGGCTGTGGGGCAGGACAGCCAGTGCTGGCTGCAGCCAAGCTCTTTAAATGGCTTTTCCCAGTTCTGCTCCACTCCCCATGGCTTCTGCTCTCTTCCTGATCCCACAGCAAGCTGATCCATCAGCACTCAGCCTTTCTCTTTTAAAATACACCTGCAGATGATGCTTAAGGTCCCCCTCAACCTGAGGTGCAGCATTGCTCTTTTCCTGATTTGCTTCCTGTCACTGATTTTTGCACTGCCCTTGACATACTGCATTGCACTGTCTCCTGGGGGTTCCACAAAGGGGCTGACAAATGCAAATGTTACCTGTATGTTTTTTTCCTTCTGTGGCAATTCTCATATAGGTAGCAATGAGGAGCTGCAGTGAAAGGAAGCAATTATTTGGCCAATGATCACTTGCTACTGCTGGGAAACCTAAAGGTTCTTCAAGGCAGCTGGGAGCTCATCCCCTCCAACCTCCCCACCCTGCCCAGGGACATCTCTCAGCTAAACTCAGCTGCTCAAGGGCTCATCCAACCTGGCCATGAACTACTCCCAGGCTGGAGGCAGCCACAGCCTCCCTGGGCAGCCTGTGCCAGGCTCTCAGCACCCTCACACTGCACAACTTCTTCCTCAGCTCCACTCTCACCCTGCTCTGCCTCAGCTCCAAACCATTCCTCTGTTGTTTTACCTGATGGACTCCCTCACAGAGCCACAGGAGCACTCAGGTTGGCAAAGCCTTTCAGGATCACCAAGTCCAACCTCTCAGCCTGCTCTACAAGGTTCACCTTAAACTGTATCCCTAAGCACCACATCCAAAGCACCCTGACACACATCCAGCACCTTGTGCCTGCTGATCTAGCAGGTGGCTTTGCTAAGATCTCCAGCTGCCTCTTAATGGACCTGTGGGCAAATACATTCTCTGGAGCCTACTAAAATCCGTGCCAGCAAGCAATGAATCTGAGTGAGTGAAGGTCTCAGCAGTGAAAAGCACCAAAGCCTGTGACTGCTAAGGGTAGCTGTGGGCTTGCAGCACTTCAGCTGGGTGGGCATCTGCTGGGCTTAAATATGTTTGCAGAGAAATAAATATACCTGCAATGGGACAAGCTCACCTTTAAGGCTTCCTGCTGGCCAGGGTGCCATAGCTGTCACCTCAGTGCCAAACAAGCTCTGTTGGTTTGAGGCTCCCTGGAATGTTTTAATGGCAGAAATCAGAGGCTTGGCTGTGGCACCAGCTAAGGTGGTGCCTGCATTGCCCACTGGCTCTGCTGGGACATGTAAGAGCAAGGGCACAAAGATCAGGCAGTCCCTGCATGACCTGCACATTCCCAGCTGATCATTCTGCTCCTAACACCTCCTGCTGACCTGTCCAGCTCACCCTGCACCTAAAGGAGGCTCTGAGCTAAGGGAGGGGATGGAAAGAAGGAGGAGGTTGGTTGGGAGCCCCTCTTGGGCACTCTGGCAGCTGGGAAGGGTCTTGTGTTCCTGTATTGCTTTTGACTTGTGTATTGCTGCACACAGCTGTAACTCTGCAGTGTCTTGTGTGTCTCTGCTTGTAAATTGTGCTGAGCTTCGTTCCTGAACTTCCAGCCAGCTGAGTCAGCCTGGTTAATCTAGTGGGGAAGGGGAACTCCAAACCCACCACACAACCTGTGCTAGATGGGGAGGAGGTTGGGGCTGGGACTCCCTTCCAGTGCCTGTGGCTGCTGCACAGCCCTGAGCGAAGGCAGTTAGGGTCAGCTCTCTGCAAGAGCCACACATCTCTCCTGTGCCTGTCCAGAGAAGCTGCCAGGCCTTCTTTTGCTGTCTTTGAAGTTAGCTTCTGTATTTACTTTTGTTAGCTGCTGACTACCCTCCAACTGCTCAGCGTTCCTGAAGAGTCACAGAATTAGCCAGGTTGGAGAAGACCTTTGAAATCCTGGGGTCCAACCTCTCATGTGACAGACTTTACTTTGGGTGTCCTGAAGAGAAGGGAAGGCACCAGGGAGACCTCACTGCAGCCTTTTGGTGCTTAAAGGGGAGAGGCAGAAAGCTGGAAGAGGCTCTGGAGCAGGACCTGTTGTGACAGGATGAGGGAGGATGGTTTGAACTGACAGAGGGAGAATCAGGCTGGAGAGAAGGCAGAAATGGGTAACACTGGGGGTGAGACTCTGGCCCAGGGAGGTGGGAGATGCCCATCCCCAGAACCATCCCAGGGCAAGCTGTCTGGGGTTCTGAAGGACCTGCTCTAGTTGCAGGTGTCCCTGCTGGCTGCAGGGGATTGGACTGGATGAGCTTTACAGGTCCCTTCCAACCCAGAGCATGCTGTGATTTCAACAAGGCACACCCAAAACTCCAACCTGATGATGTTACTTGGCCTTAAAAAACACAGAAGATTTTTTTATACCACTTGAAAGGGTTGCTTGCTTCTTAGGAGAGAAAAAATAAAAGCAAAGCCTCCTAAGAACCAATATTTCTTCCCTTACCTAAAAGAATCCCCTCCAGCTGATTTATATTGTGACCTAAGAAAACAGAAGGTAGCTCTTGTTGACATGAGTCAAGAAGCTACTGAGACTGAGATGGCTGAAAAATTCCCCCAAAAAACAAAACAAAAAAAGGGAAAACCAATCTCCAGTCCAGTTCAGAAGCCCTGGGAGCCTCTTTGTGGGGCTCTGCAAGGTGTGACTGTGGAGGCTCAGGAGGTTATGTTTGCCCAAACAACACATAAAATGAGATCAAGGAGGCTGCTGGAGACCCCATCCCTGCAGGCACTCAAGGTCAGACCTGCTGTGTCCTTGTGCCTGCAGAGGGTAGGACAGGAGGAGCTTGGAGGGTCCCTTCCAACACAGTGCACTCTGGGAGGTGGGTGGCAGAGCCTTCTCCCCAGTAACAGGGTTGGAAGCCTGGATTGATGGACTGAGGCTGATGGGATGAGCTCCAGCAATCCTGGGTCGTGCATCTGGGCTGTGACAACCTCACCCAGTGCCCCAGGCTGGGGCCAGAGTGGCTGGAAAGTGCCCAGCAGAGAAGGACCTGGGGATGTTGATTGGCAGCTGGCTGGAGATGAGCCAGGGGGTGCCCAGGTGGGCAAGAAGGGCACCAGCAGCCTGGGCTGGATCAGCACTGGTGTGGGCAGCAGGAGCAGGGCAGGGATTGTGCCCCTGGGCTGGGCACTGGGGAGGGCACAGCTTGAGTGCTGGGTGCAGTTCTGGGCCCTCACTGCCAGAAGGACATTGCTGCAATCATGCAACCCCTCGCTGTCAACATTTCCATGCAGATCAGGAGGAGCAAAACCATTGTCAGCTGTGGCAGGAGACAACTTCTGCTGAAGGCACCAAGGAGCTTGCAGCTGCTGGCTGCCAGGTTTGGATCAGACAAACACTTCCCTGCCGTGAGGCAGTCCCTGGAGAGTTGTCATTGATCTAATTAGGCATGGAGGCTGCAGTCTAGACACTCCCCCCTCAGAGCCAGCTTTGCCCTTGCCAACACACCGAGAGTAGACTCTGGGGATGAGGCTCAAGCACCCAGCTCAAGCTGCCCTCAAATCATGTGGCCCGAGCTGGGCACCCAGGCTTGCTCAGTACCAACTTGCCTGGGGCAGGCTTAGAGTGGAGATTAGGAGAAAGCTCTTGCCTGAAAGGGTTCTCCAGGACCTGGGATTGAGTAGCCTGGAGAAAAGGAGGCTGAGGAGAGCCTGCCTCACTCTCTGCAGCTGCCTGAAAGCCCCTTCCAGTGATGCCCATGGCCAGGACGAGTGCCAATGGACATGAATCTGAGCACAGCAAATTCCAACTCAACATAAGAAAAACTTCTTCAGTGTGAGGATGCTGGGGCCTGAAGCAGGCTGCCCAGAGAGGCTGTGAGCCTCTTTGGGAGGCTTTCAAGCCCACCTGGATGTGTTGCTGTGTGGCCTGCCCTGGGTGATGCTGCTGTGGCAGGGAGATTGGACTCAGTGATCTCCAGAGGCCCCTTCCAACCCCTACCATTCTCTGACTCTCTGCAGCCTGCTCCTTTGTTGGAGCAACAGAGCTTAAATGATTGATGCTAATATTCTCAGTGCATTAATAAATGCATGCCAGTGTGTTTTGTACAAGTGGTGAAGCCATAATCACAGGCAGCCTCTTCACAACAGCCTGCAATTAAATTATCACTGAGGAAGATGTTGTGCAGGCCAAGATGTGTGTGAGGGTTGTGCTTAAAGGTTAGCAAAACAGGGAATCAGGAGCCCTTTAAAATGTAATCCTGCAGGCAGCACAGGTTAGCACTCCTCACTGCTCTGCTGCTGAAGTGGCAGTGGTCACACTGCACAGAATTAGTGTGGTTGCAAAAGACCTCTGAGGTCAGGCCCAGCCTAACCCAACCCAACCCCACCCTGAGTGCCATGGCCATGCCTGGCTGGAACCCCTCCAGCCTTGGGGACTCCACCACCTCCCTGGGCAGCCTCTGCCAGTCCCTGACCACTCTGGCACCAAAGAAGACTTTTCTCATCTCTAACTTAAATCTCCCATCCTGACCTTTCAGCCAAGACATTTCTTCTGACCTCCAACCTAAGCTCCCCAGGTGCACCTTGAGGCCATTTCCTCTTGTCACAAAGCTCATTCCTTAATTCATGGCCAAAACTAGAGCAAACCTCTCAAAGCCACTTCTCACCCCTCCCACTGTAGTGCAGATGATGCAGCAAATATTTGAGTGTTTTCAGCCACAGAAATAGAATCACAGAATCAGTCAGAGCTGGAAGGGACCACAAGGACCATCCAGCTCCAACCCCCCTGCCATGGGCAGGGACACCTCACACCAGATCAGGCTGCCCACAGCCTCAGCCAGCCTGGCCTTAAACACCTCCAGGGATGAGGCTTCCACCACCTCCCTGGGCAACCCCTGCCAGGCTCTCACCACCCTCATGCTCAACAACTTCTTCCTAACCTCCAGGCTGACTCTCCCCATTTCCAGCTTGGTTCCATCCCCCCCAGTCCTATCACTGCCTGACAGCCTAACAAGTCCCTCCCCAGTTTTCTTGTAGCCCCCTTCAGATTCTGCAAGGCCACCAGAAGGTCACCTGGGAGCCTTCTCCTCTGCAGCCTGCACAGCCCCAACTGCCTCAGTTTCTCCTCATAGGAGATGAGGAAGTTTTCCTCTGCCAGTGTTCATGTCCTAGCATTGAAAGCTTTCCTTGTTGCAGTGCAACATTTGGGCTTCTCTAAAGCCCTGGTGCCTGGCAGCTGTTTGTGCCAGGCTCTGAGACACCATGCCCTGTGGCACACACCAGCTTTACATCCTCATGCCAAGCTGAGTGGTGCAGCTGAGGAGCCTGAAGGGATGGCTTCCAGGGGCACCTAGGCAGGCTGGAGGGCTGGGCTGAGGAGAGTCCCCTGAGGGTCAGAGAGGCAAAGAACAAGGCCCTGCACCTGGGCTGGAGCAGTCCTGGATACCAGTCCAGGCTGGGGGAGGATGAGCAATGCCCCTTGCACTTGGCCTGGTTCTGCACCCTGCCCAGGTGCTTCTGGGTGGATCCCTTCCCTCCAGCGTGGCAGCCACACCACAGTGTTGGTGCCATCTGCAGACTCACTGAGGGTGCCTCAGTCCCATTGCCCATCTGGCTGGCAAAGGTGGCAAAGAGCACTGGTCCCAGTGCCCCTGAGGGGCACTGCCTGTCGCTGCTCTCCACTGGGACCCTGAGCCACAGACCTCACCATGAAGTTTGGTCTCAGAGCCTTTGCAGAATGAGACATTGCTGCAGAGCTGCCATCAGCTCAGCAGGCTGAGGCACTCAAGCCACTTTTAATATCTGTGCTTAAGGAGGTTCGATTGCTTCAGACACAGATCTCAGCTGCAGTGTCATGAAAAATAGAAGACATCCTAAGAGGACGAGAATGTATCTCTTACAGATCAAAATAATAAGGAGGGAGGAAAAAAAAGTCAAACCCCATAAAGATCTATTTCTTATCCATTTTACCTTGCTGTCAGAGACAAAAGGAGCACAGCCCAGGCAATGCAAACAAAAGGCACCGATGTAATCCTTCATTTTGACATCTTTCAGAGTTACAAACACAACCCCCCTGAGCTGTCCTGAATCCACACCTCTCAAATCCCATTGAGCACTTTGGGGTGCAGCATTTCTTACTGCACTTAGAGAATCACTGAATGCTCTGGGCTGGAAGGGAGCTCCAGAGCTCACCCAGCCCAAGCCCTGCACTCAGCAGGGACATCCTCCACTAGAGGAGGTTGCCCACAGCCCTCTCCAGCCTCACCTTCAATATCTCCAGGGATGGAGCCTCAACCACCTCCCTGGGCAACCTGTGGCAGTGTTGCAGCTGCCTCCTGGTGCAGAACTTGTTCCTCACAGCCAATCTCAATCTGCTCTGCTCTCATTCCAAACCATTGCCCTCATCCTGTCCCTGCAGCCCTTTGCAAAGAGTCCCTCTGCAACCTGCTTGCAGCCCCTTCAGGCACTGCAGGCTGACTGCAGGGGCTTTGGAGTAGATGGTGTCTGAAGGTCCCTTCCACCCCAAACCATTCTGTGATTCTATAACAAAATGAGAGGTGGGAGAGGGGACACTGAGTCTGGAGATGAGGAGGAAATTCAGGATAATGAAGGCAATGAGGCACTGGCACATGATGCCCAGGAAGGCTGCAGCTGCCCCCTCCCTGGAGGTGTTCAATTGAGGCCAGGGTTGAAAAGGCCTTGAGCCATCTGTGCTGGTGGGAGGTGTCCCTGCCCATGGCAGGGGTTGGCACTGGATGATCTTTAAGGTCCTTTCCAACCCCAACCATTCTATGACTCCTTTTCACAGCTGTAGAGGCTGGAGAATTGCCAAGAGTGTCTCTCAGGTGCCTCTGGCCCCCTGTAGATGGTTGCCCAGGTGAGTGGTGGAGTCCTCATCCCTAGAAGGTGTTCAAGGAATGAGTAGAGGTGACAATTTAGGTCATGATTTATTGATGGTGGCTGGCTCAGGTTGGTGGTTGGATCTGATGGTCTTAGAGGGCTTTTCCAATCCAAATTCTTGTATGGTTCTACTTTAGATGAGCATTGGAAATGGACTTGCTGAGAGCCCAGGTCCTCAGGAAGCCAACTTGGCAAATGCATCACTGAACCACAGAGGGCAGTGGGTTGGAAGGGACCTCTGGAGACCACTGAGTGCTGCTCCCCTGCTAGAGCAGGGTCAGCTGCAGCAAATCACCCAGGAGTGCCTTCACCCATGGAAATTCCCTTCCCATCTTGCCTCCAACACCCTGTTACCAACAAGAGACACTCAAACCCCCTCACCAAACCCCACGGAAACAACCAAATCAAACCAAACAATCGAACAAATTCAACAAAAAACCCCAAACCAAAACCAGATGTAGGAAGAAACAAATGAAACCAACAGGAAAACAGCCAAAGGAAACCAAACAGAAGCCACCAAACAAGCCCAAAGCAGGAGAAACAGATTCTAAGACTGGCAGCCTTGTGGCTACTGAGTGCTGTTGTTGGCCAGAAAGCTGCTGTGCAGCTGTGCACAGTTCTGGAGCCCCCAGCACAGGAAGGACATGGAAGTGTTGGAGCCAGTCCAGAGGAGGCCACCAAGGTGCTGAGAGGGCTGCAGCAGCTCTGCTGTGAGGACAGGCTGAGAGAGTTGGGGCTCTGCAGCATGCAGAAGAGAAGACTTCCAGGAGACCTTGGAGTGGCCTTCCAGGATCTGAAGCTACAGGAAGGCTGGGGAGGGACTATTGAGAAGGGCTTGGAATGGCAGGACAAGGGGAATGGGTTTGAAGTGGCAGAGGGGAGATTGAAAGTGGATGTTAGGAGGAAGTTGTTTGTAGTGAGGGTAGTGAGACACTGGCACAGGTTGAGGGTGGTGAGACACTGGCACAGGTTGCCCAAGGAGGTTGTGGAGCAAGGAAACACCCACTGTGGTCTTTGATCACGCTGGGTGATTCTGTGCTCCACAACCTCCCTGGAGGTGTTCAAGGCCAGGTTGGATGAGTCCCTGAGTGACCTGTGCTAGTGGGAGGTGTCCCTGCCTATGGCAGGGGCTTGGAACTGGCTGATCCTTGAGGTCCCTTCCAGCCTTCCCATTCTATGGTTCTATGACCCTGCTGCAGAGCAGCAGCTGATGCCATGGTTGAGTACTTAAGGTGAGCTTGGCAGAGCTGCTCGGTGCTGAAGTGCTGCGATTCAATTACGCAGCCGGCAGTGAGGGCTTCATTGCTAGGCACAAGCCTGCTGCACAAATGTTTTATTTACTCCTCATTAAACAAATTGATTTATGGCTGCTGGGCTTCCATTTTATTTTATTTTATTTTTTTATTATTATTATTATTATTATTTTTATCCTAAATCACCAAGCAATTATTGTAACTGCCTGGGAAAACAAATAACTGAGCAGATTTTCCCCTTCGTATGCAGAGGTTTTTGTGCAGTTTGAAAGGAGAATAATTTATGTCTGATCCCCGTAGCCATCAGTAAATTCCCTTAAGCATCAGATGCCATTATCTGCATCTGAAATGGTTTATCAGGATGGAAAATGGAGCTCTAAACCAAATAACTGCTGATGTTTTCAAAAGGAACCAGTGAATTGGTGTAACACAACTTCTCGGCGCCCTTCGCTCTGATCTGCGATGATCGAATGAGCTCTCGCTGCATATCAAATCTGGGCATGGCTCCAGGAGGCTGACTGATTCCTGCACTTGTTCCCACAGAGAGAACCACACATCAACAGCTTCAGCTGACTGCAGAGCCCCTCCTGGGAGGGCTGACCTCTGCCATCCACACAGCCCAAACAGCCCTTTGCAAGTGGGCAGGGAGAAGGGAAAAGGTAACTGAAGTTCAGCTGGTGGAGGTTGGTAACTTCTGAGTGATGACAGGAGGAGACACCAGGGGGAGGTTTAGGTTGGATATTAGAAGAAGCTTCTTCACTAAAAGGGTTCTGAAAGACTGGAATTGGCTCCTCAGGGAGGAGGTTCAAACCCCAGTCCTGCAGGTGTTTGCTGGAGGCAGAGCTCTGGGAAGGCCATGGCTTAGAGCCAGGCTTGGCAGAGTTAGAGCATGGTTGGGCTGAGGATCTTGAGGAACCTGGACTGCTGGGCAGGATACATGATGGACCCCAAGTGCTTGGCAGAGTTAGAGAGTGGTTGGGTTGGGTGTTCTTAAAGACCAAAACAAAACCAGAGACCCACAGCAACACCCAGGCTGGCACAGCCCCTCAGGAGCACCAAGCCCAACCTAGAGCACTACTCTACAAGGTTCATCTTAAACCATAGCCCTAAGCAAACCATCCTTACACACAGCCAGGGTGGGGGACTCCACCACCTCCCTGGGCAGCTCATGCCAGTCCCTGACCACTCTCTCCGTGAAAAACTCTTTCCTAGTGTCCAATCTAAACCTCCCCAGCCTCAGCTTGAGGCCATTCCCCCCTGTTCTGTCTCCAGTTCCCTGTGAGCAGAGCCCAGCAGCAGCCTCTCCACAATGTCCCTTCAGGTAGCTGCAGACAGCAATGAGCTCTGCCCTCAGCCTCCTCTTCCTCACACTAACCATTCCCAGCTCCCTCATCTGCTCCTCATCAGATTTACTCTTCCAGCCCTTCAGAGCTTCCCTGCCCTCCTCTGGACTCACTCCAGCACCTCCACAGCTCTCTTGTACTGCAGTGCCCAAACTGAACACAGCACTCGAGCTGTGGCCTCAGCAGAGGCCAGTCCAAGGGCACAATCCCCTCCCTGCTCCTGCTGGGCACAGCACTTCTGATCCCAGCCAGGATGCCACTGGCCTTCTTGGCTGCCTCCCTGGGCACACTGCTGCCTCACGCTCGGCCCCCTGGGCACACTGCTGCCTCACACTCGGCCCCCTGGGCACACTGCTGCCTCACACTCGGCCCCCTGGGCACACTGCTGCCTCACACTCGGCCCCCTGGGCACACTGCTGCCTCACACTCAGCCCCCTGGGCACACTGCTGCCTCACATCCATCTGCCTGTCTATTACAACCCCCAGATCCCTTTCTGCAATGATTCTATATAACCAGGCTTACTTTACCTCTGAAGAACACAGGTTCTGAGAGAGTGTGGGGAGTTGCCCCTGAGTGGCTGCCAGGTGCCCACGAAGTCACCCTACCACTCCTCATCCATCACCAGGGCAGTGGAAAGCCACTGGGTGAGACTGGCAGCAGGGAGGCCGCTCACAAAGACTTCCCTTTGACTTGAGGAGATCCATGTCATTTATTGCCAGAAGAAATGCCCCAAGCATGTCAGTGTTTAAGAGGCATTTGGGCACAAGGTTAAACTTTTGGTCAGCTCTGAATTGGCAGCTCAGGGACTCACCCAGCCTGGCCTTGAACACCCCCAGGCAGGAGGCAGCCACAGCCTCCCTGGGCAGCCTGTGCCAGGCTCTCACCACCCTCACACTGCACAACTTCTTCCTCAGCTCCACTCTCACCCTGCTCTGCCTCAGCTCCAAACCATTGCCCCTGGGCCTGGCTCAGAGCCCCTCAGCACAAGTCCCTCTGCAGCCTTCCTGCAGGATCCCTTCAGGCACTGGCAGCAGCTCTGAGCTCCCCCTGGAGCCTTCTCCTCTGCAGGCTGCACCCCCCCAGCTCCCTCAGCCTGTGCTCACAGCAGAGCTGCTCCAGCCCTGGCAGCATCTTTGTGGCCTCCTCTGGGCTTAAACTGAATTTTTCCTATGTTTTCCACCTTCTCTTTGTTTCTCTAGAAAGCTGTTTCCCAGTTCTGGTCTCTGGGCTCAAGGACCAATCTCACTTAGAGCCCTTCCCCCTGGCTGGTAGCTCAGCACTGCTTCTGGGCTACCTGGCACTATTTTAGGGGGATGTTTAAAGATGAATTCTCAACATTGCAGCAGACAAAGTTGGGAGGGAGTCTGATTTCCTGACCCAGAGAGAGACATCATCCATTAGCAGGAGAGCTGTAAGCCTCGTTGGAAGCCCCTGTTTTGGCTGGTGACAAAGGTTCTCTGCAGCATGGGCACGATGCATGCATAAATCCATCCCTTGCCCCTAGGAAAGCATCTTACACCCATCTCTCTCTTTCCTTCCTTGGCTTCTTCAGCAACCCCCTTTCATTTAATGAAAAGACAGGGAAATGTATCAGTTATTTTGTCTGTCACCTCTGGGCCCTGACCTACATGGGTTTGAAGGGAAGCTCTTGCAGATTTGAACAGGGCTTCTGCTAATGCTGCTGTATATACATTTATATATATATATATATAATGTATTTATGTCTTTCTATATTTCAATAACCTTTACATATGTAAAATAGACCTCTTTTTTATCTACCTCTATATATACATTAAAGTAGACTTCTTTATAGACCTCTTTATATATATTTCTCTCTCTCTCTCTATTAAAATACATCTCTTAATAGATCTCCTTCTATTTCCACCTTTAAATATACCTTTACATACATAAAATAGATCACAGAGATATTTCTATATAAAAACAGGTCTCTGTAGATCTCTATGTTTAAATGCATCTTTACACATATAAAATCTCTCTTTATATCCATTTCTGTATATTTATAGGTAAAAAATGTGTCTCTTTATGGACCTCCTTCAATTCCTGTATTTAAATGCACCTTTGCACATGTAAAATAGGTATCTTCTTAGATTTATTTCTATATAAAAATAGGTCCCTCTGTAGATCTCTATTTCTATGTTTAAATGCATCTTTACACGTATAAAATCTCTCTTTATATCCATTTCTATATATTTATAGGTAAAAAATGTGTCTCTTTATGGACCTCCTTCAATTCCTGTATTTAAATGCACCTTTGCACATGTAAAATAGGTATCTTCTTAGATTTATTTCTATATAAAAATAGGTCCCTCTGTAGATCTCTATTTCTATGTTTAAATGCATCTTTACACGTATAAAATCTCTCTTTATATCCATTTCTATATATTTATAGGTAAAAATGTGTCTCTTTATGGACCTCCTTCAATTCCTGTATTTAAATGCACCTTTGCACATGTAAAATAGGTATCTTCTTAGATTTATTTCTATATAAAAATAGGTCCCTCTGTAGATCTCTATTTCTATGTTTAAATGCATCTTTACACGTATAAATTCTCTCTCTTTACATCTATTTCTATATATTTATATACACATATGTAAACATCTGTCTCCTCATAGCTCTGTTCCTACATTGAAGTATGCCTTTACACATAGGAAATAAAGATCTTCACGTCTATATGCCTCTGCATATACATAGAAATGTATCTTTTATTAGAATCATAGAACTGTAGAACCAAGCAGGTTGGCAGAGACCTCCAAGCTCACCCAGCCCAACCTGTCCCCCAGCCCTACCCTATCCACCAGACCATGGCACTAAGTGCCTTGGGTCTATTTCCATATTTCAATGTATCTCTTCACATACAGAGCAGATCTCTTGATGTGTATGCCTGTGTGTTCTATTTTCCTATGTGAGTATCCATATTTCTATGAAAATAGCTCTCTCTGTTTGTGTAGATTTGCATGTCTGCAGCTGTGGATGTGTTTTTATTTGTTGCTGTATTCCTGTAGTACTGTTCATGTATTTGGTTATTTATTTAATGTATTTAGCTGTGTCTTGATGTAAATTTGCATGTCACAGATTTATATTTGTTTCTGTGCTTATTTGTTTATTCATTTGTATCTTTTTATGACAAGCTCTGCTCTCAGCCTCCTCTGCTCCACACTGAACACCCCCAGCCCTGCTCCCCAGACCCTTCCCCAGCTTTGTGCCCTTCCCTTGACACCCTCCAGCACGTCGATGTCTGCATTGGAGCAAGGGACCCAAACCAGAAGCCAGGACTGGAGGTGGGGCCACAGCAGTGCTGATCCAGGCCAGGCTGCTGCTGCCCTTCTTGGCTCATCTTCAGCCAGCTCTTGAGCACCACCTCAGTTCCTTTTATGCAGTTCTCAAGCCTGGAGCCTTCCTTGTGTGGTTGTGATCCAAGGGCAGGACCCAACCCTTGTAGAATCTCACAGGCCTGACCTCATTCCATCAATCCAGCCTGGGCAGCTCCCTCTGTGGCACCTTCCTCCCTTAGACCAGACCGTCACTGCCACTCAGTTTGGAGTCCTCTGCAGGGTATTTATGTTTTCAAGAGCACTTGAAGCATTTATTTTCCTGTCCAGGATCCCAGAGAAGGCTTTGTCTCAGGCAGCCATCAACCTAATTGCTCTCCCAAATTAAAAGCCATCTGCCAAGCCCCAGCAGTTGCCTACATTAAGGAATTAGGCTGCTGGAATGGCTTGCAGGTAGCTCTGAGGTTCCTCTCGCTGTGCTGTTTGATCCTGTGAGCCTTGGCAAGAGCACAAATAATCATCTTGAAAGGATGCACAAGAAGAAACATTGCAGAGCTTCCATGCCAGTTTTGGAGTGCATGAAGGACTGTGCTAAGCTGAGACTGGGAAGGAGGAGCAAACCAAACCACATTCCAAACACAGAGTTCATCACTTTCGTTTGGACTCATTGATCCAGCACATGGAGGACATGGAACTGCTGCAGCAGGTCCAGAAGGGGCCAGAAGATGATCAGAGGGCTGGAGACCCTCCCCTGTGGGGACAGGATGGGAGAGCTGGAGTTGGAAGGGATCTTAAGATCATTCAATCCCAACCCCCTGCCGTGGGCAGGGACACCTCCCACCAGCACAGGCTGCTCAAGACCTCATCCAGCCTGGCCTTGAACACCTCCAGGGAGGGGACATCCACAGCCTTCCTGGGCAGCCTGTGCCAGTGTCTGTCCACCCTCACTGGCAAGAATTTCTTCCTCATCTGCAATCTCACTCTCCCCTCTCCCAGCTCAAAGACATTCCCTTCTCCTGGCACTCCCAGCCCTTGTCAAAGATCCTTCTCCCCCAGGCACTGGCAGGCAGCTCTGAGCTCTCCCTGGAGCCTTCTCTTCTCCAGGCTGAACAGCCACAACTCTCCCAGCCTGTCCCCACAGGAGATGCTCTCCAACCCCAGCTGAGCATCCTTGTGGCCTCCTCTGGACCTCTCCAGCAGTTCCATATTCTCGTGCTGAGGGCCCCAGGGCTGGGCACAGCTCTCCAGGTGGGTGTCACGAGAGCAGAGCAGAGGGCAGGATCCCCTCTCTGGTCCTGCTGGCCACACTTCTTCCTTGCTCAGTGTTTTAGGGCTACAGACCATCTGCTGAGTAGTACAGCAGAGCCCTCAGAACCTTTTTGAAGTTTAAAGGTGTCAGTTTGAGTACACCCAGGGATTTGCCAGGCTTTCATTTCACAGGGATGAAACTGATGAAGTTGCAGCAGCAGTGTTTACCTCTTGGATAATACCAAAGGTTACCTGAAGTCTAACACAGCTTGTCCCCTGCCTGCTTATGGTCTTGAGAAGAGAACATCTGTCTGATGAGGCAAGGCTGAGAGCCCTGGGCTGGTTGGGCTGGAGAAGAGAAGGCTGAGAGGAGGCCTTGTCTGTGCCCATTGATAGCTGAAGGGAGGCTGTCAAGAAGGGGACAGGCTCTGTTCCGTGGGGTCCTGCGGTAGGATGTGGGGCAGTGAACACCAATTGGAGCCCAGGAAGCTCCACCTCAGCATGAGGAGAAGCTTCACTGTGAGGCTGCTGGAGCCTGGAGCAGGCTGCCCAGAGAGGCTGTGGAGCCTCCTGCTCTGGAGACATTTAACACCCATCTGGATGTGTTGCTGTGTGCCCTGCCCCAGCAGGACCTGTTTTGGCAGAGGGATTGGACTCTGTGATCTCCAGAGGTCCTTTCCAATCCTACCATTCTATGATTCTGTGAATATATAATTCCATGATTCTATGATTCCATAATTCTGTGATTCCATAATTCTATTATTCTATGATTCCAATATTCCATAATTCTGTGATTCTATGATTCTGTAATTCTGTGATTCCATGATTCCCATGGTGCTGTGACCCTGTGTTTCCATGACTCTCTGGAAAGCCAAGCCCAGACCTTCAGTCCCATGCAGGTATTTCAGCTTGCTGCATGTCATTAGTCCTGAGGGGTTGTATTGATTGAGGGCAAGGAGCCAGAGTAGCAGCTCAGGCAGGGAATGGCTCTCCTAAATTAAAATCAGGTGTAACTGCTGCTGGGACCCAGCTACCTCCTCAGCAAGATCAGCACTTAGAGGATGGGAGCAGGTCTCTTCAACAGCAGCAACTCTCAAATGCCTTCAGCAGAAGTAATTGGACTCTTGTAAGGCACTTTCTGCTCTGTGTAGGAGTCTGCAGCCTCATGCACAGCAACGCACCCAGAATGGGGCTGAGGTTTAGTAGGTGGCACCAGTGCCCAGCAGGCACTGTTCACTCACTGAAATGACTCTGCAGGACAGCTGCACCAGCCAAACAGCTCCTCAGGACTGTCCTAGAACAACAGCCAGCCAGGGCACACAGCACAGGGGGAACACATTTCTCCTCTCCTCAGCTCCACTGAACTAAACCAGAAGTCCCACTGTTGATGGCAGCAAATAATAACACTCACGTGAGACCTGGGGGTGGCTCAGACCTTAAAGTTCAACTAAATGGCATTAAAAAGTACCAAAGTAAAAGGGTTGAGGTGAGGGCTTGGGTTAGGGTCCACAGAAAATCAAGAAAGCTGGAGAAGGGTCTGGAGAGCAGAGCTGGGGGTGCTGAGTGTGGAGCAGAGGAGGCTGAGGGCAGAGCTCCCTGAGAGGAGGCTGCAGGCAGCTGGGCTTGGGCTCTGCTGCCTGCTCTCAGGGGAGAGAAGGAGAGGAAATGGCCTGGGATGGTGCCAGGGCAGGGTTAGGTTGGAGAGAGGGAAAAATGTCTTTGGTGCCAGAGTGGTCAGGGCCTGGCAGAGGCTGCCCAGGGAGGTGGTGGAGTCCCCATGCTTGGAGGTGTTGCAGCCAGGTGTGCCCATGGCACCTGGGGACATGTGGTCATGGTGGGGTTGGGTTGGTGTTTGGACTGGAGGAGCTTGGAGACCTTTCCCAACCCAAACAATTCTGAACCACAGTCCTGTAAACAGTGATCCCAAAGGATACCTTTGGGCCCTCTGGGCTGCCTCCCAGGACCTCCTCCTGCAGGGATGTGCCTCTCAGGGCAGGTTTCCTCAGGATGCTTAGGCATAGATTCCAGGAGGTTTCTGAAGGGCATCTGCTGACAGATGGTGATGAAGAGGTCAGAGATCATCTGCTGACAAATGCTGACAAGGGAGAGATTCACTGCTATCAGCTTTCATGGGCTTTCAGAGCTGGTTTGATACCAGTAATTTAGTGCAGTGGGTAAAGAGAGAACAATCTTGATCACAGCTTAACCTCTGCAGCTCTCTCTGTGCAATTTAATAGGGTCATGGAATGTATTGGGTTGGAAGGGACCTTTAAAGATCATCTGCCCAACCCCCCACTTGATACTGCCTGTATCTCTGTGTGTGTGAGTCAATGTGGGGGACTTTGTGGTGTCAATTAGAGGGAATTTTAATAAATCATTCTGAAAATTGGCTGCTGATTAAGCACTATTAAAAATTCCTGAGAGCCACCAAAATTCTGCTGATTAACCCCCCAGATGCTGGGTTCTGTGGCACATATAAGCACTCATGGGGGTTGGACTCGATGATCTCAGAGGCCTGTTGCAGCAGTAGTGCTTCTGTGCCTCCCTGAGAAGCTGGAGCAGTAATTAAATGGGAGACCCTCCCTTGCCTTGCCATCTGCAGCCTCAGGCTCACAGAATCATAGAAGGAGTTGGGTTGGAAGGGACCTCGAAGATCATCTAGGTCCAACCCCTGCCATAGGCAGGGACACCTCCCACTAGCCCAGGCTGCTCAAGACCTCATCCTGCCTGCCCTGGAACACCTCCATGGAGGGGGCTGAACACCTCCAAGGGAGTTTGAACCTCTCTAGCTTGATCTAATTCCATTTTCCTTGTATGCTTCTTCCATGTAGTGGAGAGAACCTCACCGCCCAGCTTTGCTAAGTTCCACTTTCACACATCCACGTTAAAATCCCTTTTGGCTTGAACCTTCGACAGCCATTCCTGAGGTGATGGCAGAGACATCCACGGCAGGAGGTGCCAAGGATATGGAATCTCACAAGCATCATCCATTCAAAGGAGAAATGAGATTGAGAATCACAGAATCACTGAGTCACCAGGGCTGGAAAAGACCTCTCAGATCGTCAAGTCCAACCTTCCACCTAACACCTCCATGACCACTCCTTCATGTCCCCAACTGCCACAGCTGCTTGGGTTTTTGGACAGCTCCTTGGGCAGCCTGTGCCAGTGCCTCAGTGTCACCCAGGAAGGCTCCAAGGACAGTGACTCCACCACCTCCCTGGGCAGCCTGTGCCAGTGCCTCAGTGTCACCCAGGAAGGCTCCAAGGACAGTGACTCCACCACCTCCCTGGGCAGCCTGTGCCAGTGCCTCAGTGTCACACCAGAAGGGCCAAACAGCAATTTAAAAAGCTGTGGTATTAAATTAAGCATTAAAAAAAAAAAAAAAAAGGAGGATGCATTTAGGGACTAATAATGGCAATTAAATGAACAGCTTGGAGTGTCATGTTCTTACACAGGTGGTTCTTGGACACTTTCAGCACTCAGCACTTAGTGCAGTAAATAAGATGAGTCTTAAGGGCACAGTGTTTAACCCAGCAAATGTTTAAGCAAGATTCCAGCAGGGAGGAGCTGGGTCTCCAGATCCAGAGGTGCTCCAGAGGTCAGCACAGCTCTGCAAAGCTACCAAACCAACCTGCCAGAAGTTTTGTGGAGATGTCAGATTTCTGTGCTAATGAACACTGGTAGCTGGTAAGGAGCTGAGGAAGACCTCTGAGCAGTGAGCAATTAGTAAGTTGTTACTGCTGTAAGGCACAGGTTGAACTTGCCTGTGGGAAGGGTAAATGTGGGACAGTGTTGTGTCACTGGAGCTGTCACTGCACAGGAACACAGGAGAGACCTGGAGCTGTTGGAGCAGGTCCAGAGGAGGCCACACAGAGGGTTGGAGAACCTCTCCTATGAAGCCAGGCTGAGAGAGTTGTGGCTGCTCAGCCTGGAGAGGAGAAGGCTGCAGGGAGAGGTGAGAGCTGCAGTTCAGTATCTGCAGGGGAGCTGCAGGCAGGCTGGGGAGGGACTGTGCAGAAGGGGCTGTGGGGACAGGCTGAGGGCAATGGTTTGGCAGTGGAGCAGAGCAGAGTTAGGTTGGGCAGCAGGAGGAAGCTCTGCAGAGGGAGGCTGGGCAGAGACTGGCACAGGCTGCCCAGGGAGGTGGTGGAGGCTCTGCCCCTGCAGACATTGGAGATGAGACTCAATGTGGCCCTGAGCAGCCTGCTCCAGCTGGAGGTGTCCCTGTGCCTGCAAGGGGATTGCACAAAATGAGCTTGGAGGGTCCCTTCCAAATTCACAGAATCACAGCATCACAGAGTGTCAGGGGCTGGAAGGGAGCTCCTTTCTGGTTTCTGCCTCTGCTGATTTGGATTCCAGGCAGTGTTTTTTTCCAGTGGTGTCTTTATTGAGCTTTGGTAGGTAGCAATCACAGCTCCTGCTTTCTTGTCTGGCCCTGCAGGAGAGCGATGTTCTCGCACTCCGTCTGCCGCCAGCCTCTCGCAGGTAATGAATGAGAGCTGAGCAGCACTCTGCTTGCCTCCCTCAGGTGCTGTGACTCACCCTCCTGGATGGGCTTTTTTTTTGCTTCAGGGATCCTGGCTCCTACTGCTTTCCTCCTCCTTCCTCTCTGCTGCACCAACGAATAGCCCAAAGCAGACCACAGGACCATCTGCTTGCTCTGCAGACCAGAAGATCACCCCCAAAAAATTAAAAGCAATTCACCCTGTTTTGGTTGAGGTATATGGAAGTCCTACACCCTGATGGTGGACAAAGAAAGAGAGAAACAGAGAGCAAGTGAGAGCTGTTATTTATCACTGTCATTTTCCAACTAGAAAGGGACCTGAAAAGGGAAAGAATTCAATATTCTAAGCCAATCTAAGGTGTGCATTCTGGTTTCACAGTTTTCCTTGGAGGAAGAAATCTGAGTGAACATCTGGAAGTGGCTTCTGGACATGGAGGTGTTTAACAGACCATGTAGCAGTACAGGCAGAGAGTTGACCTGCTGGAGAATAGCTCCACAGAGAAGGCCCTTGGAGACCTGGGTGATAAAAAGCTCAGCAAATTGCCCTGGTGGCCAGGAAGGGCTATTGTATACTCAGGTGCATTGGCCAGCGGGCTGAGGGAGCTTCTGTCCCTCTACTCAGCCCTAGTTAGACCATACCTGGAGCTCCAAAGCTCATCCAGTCCAGCCCCCTGCACTCAGCAGGGACATCCTCCACTAGAGCAGGTTGCCCACAGCCCTCTCCAGCCTCACCTTCAATATCTCCAGGGCTGGAGCCTCAACCACCTCCCTGGGCAACCTGTGGCAGTGTTGCAGCAGCCTCCTGGTGCAGAACTTGTTCCTCACAGCCAATCTCAATCTGCTCTGCTCTCATTCCAAATCATTGCCCTCATGCTGTCCCTGCAGCCCTTTGCAAACAGTCCCTCTGCAGCCTGTTTGCAGCTCCTTCAGGCACTGGCAGGCTGCTGTGAGGTCCCCCTGGAGCCTTCTCCTCTGCAGGCTGCACACCCCCAGCTCCCTCAGCCTGTGCTCACAGCAGAGCTGCTCCAGCCCCCTGATCATCTTTGTGGCCCTCTCTGGACACATTCCATCAGCTCCATGTCCTTCCTGTGCTGAGGGCTTCATAGATGGATGAAGTACTCCAGGTGAGGTCTGCCCAGAGCAGAGCAGAGGGGCAGGATCCCCTCTCCCCATCTCTGCTGTGGTTGCACTGCTGTGGCCACACTGCTATGGATGCAGCCCAGGCTGCCCTTGGCCTTCTGGGCTGCCAGTGCCCATTGCTGGCTCCTGCCCAGCTTCTCAACCCCCACCACCCTGAAGTCCCAATCAGCTCTTTATGAATTTTTCTCATCAGTATTTGGGAAGAAAAAATATCAAAGATTGCTGAACCCTTTTAGTTTTTGCTCCCATATTGCTTTCTTTTACAGATCTCCTTAGCTAAAAAGGAGGTGCCTAAAGCAAGCCTTTAGCTCTGGAACAGTTTGAATTTAGATGTTACAGATTCTTTGGAGTAATCTATTGAATTAAAAAAAAAATTATGTATTTACAGAATGGTTTCATTTATTGCCAAAGGTAAATAATGCTCAGTGTTGATGTGGCTCAGATATCTGAAACCAAAGTGCCTCTGAAGTTTGTTGCAGTCTTCCTGGAGCACTGAATATGAACAATGAGCTTCAGCCTGGAGTTTCTATTTCCAACCCTGTGACTTGTAAGTGATTTGATAGTTATTCTTGGGTCACATTTTGGCCAAACTCCCCCAGATCTAAATTTAATAGTGTCTTCATAAATGCTTCAGATTATCAAAAGAGCAAGAAAATGGAATTTTTGATAGTGTGAGAAAGGAGCTTTTAATGCTTTCAGCTTGACAACAAATGTTACATTTTCAATTATGCATTTTGCAAGCCTCCTTCCTTGCTGTAGCCACAAATGACCTCTCCTTAGAGATTTAAATTAACCTGCAAATGCAATGCTTCATTTGCCATCCCAGAATGTCACTCAGCAGCCTTTGCAGCAATAGGATTCCTTGTAGGAGAGCAGCTCTGGGGAAAGGGACCTGGGGGTGCTGGTGCATGGAAGGATGCCAGGAGGCAGCAGTATGCCCTTGTGGCCAAGAAGGCCAAGGGCAGCCTGGGGTGAATCAGAAGGGCTGTGCTGAGTAGGTCCACAGAGGTTCTCCTGCCCATCTGCTCTGCCCTGCTGAGGCCACAGCTGGAATATTGTGCCCAGTTCTGGGCACCTCAGGTCAAGAAAGAGTGGGACACTGGGGGCAAGCTGGAGCAGAGGAGGTGCCAGGGAACAGGAGGGAGAACCTTGTCAGTGTGAGGGTGCTGGAGCCTGGAGCAGGCTGCCCAGAGAGGCTGTGGAGTCTCCTGCTCTGGAGGAGACTTCCAAACCCTCCTGGATGTGCTCCTGGGTGCCCTGCCCTGGGTGATGCTGCTCTGGCAGGGGTTGGATTGGAAGAGCTCTGAAGGTCCTTTCCACCATTCTGCGATCCTATAACAATCCAGCAGGACTGCTCCTTCGCTCAGGAGTGAGTCCATGAGCAAGCTGCTTAGTGTGTCTTGCAAACACACTTTACATGGCCAGAAAATCTGTGTCTGGGTCGAGTTTTCCCACTGCTGCAGCCTGCTTTGAATGACTCTTTGTGACCCACTCCCACAATGCATTTAAATATGTCTTTTGGTTCAAACAGCACCTGCTGAACTCAAGTCAGAGGAACAAATTGTTGCATTTGTGAGAAACCTTTGGTGGTGAAGCCCTGGAGAGGAAATATTCTCATTGCTGGAACAGTAGCTGTGTGCTCTTTGGCCAAGACTAGATTAAGGAATGCATTTAAATTTGTGTCACAGGGTCAGACAATTACAGAAAGATGACCTCTGGAGGTCTTCTAATCCAAACCCCTCTGCTAAAGCAGCTGCACCCAGAGCAGGTTGCACAGGAACATCTCCAGGGTTTGAAAGTCTCAGAGGAGACTCCACTACCTCTCTGGGCAGCCTGCTCCAGGCCTCCAGCACCCTCATAGCAAGTTCAACTGGAACCTCCTGGGTCGTGCCCATCACCCCTTGTCCTGTTGCTGGGCACCCCTGGGGAGAGCTCAGCCCCATCCTCCTGACCTGGAGGCTTATTGATCAGCACTGGAAGATCTCTGAGGTTGCTCTCACAGCCTGTCCTCAGAAGAGAGATGCTCCAGACCCCTCAGCATCTCTGCAGCCCTCTGTGAGTCTGGATGATCTCCAGAGGTCCCTTCCAACCCCTCCTGTGCTTTGGTTCTATGATCCCAAACTCTGACAGCTGAGAATTCATTCTTCAGGCCTGATGCCTGCTCCCCAGGCTGGATGGAGCCTTGAGCAGCCTGGGCTAGAGTGAGGTGCCCCTGCCCCTGGCAGGGCATTGGAACCGGATGGTCTTGAAGGTTTCTTCCAACCCAACCCATGCTGTGATTCTCCCTTTCTGTGGGCTGGGTCAGGCTGGAATGTGACTGCTGAGAGCAGATGAGGTAGGAAAGGGGAGCAGAGGTGGAGCAATGCCCAACCCTTGCCCCTTCTGTTTCCCCTTTCCTCAGCAGAGCCCCAGGACAGCTGCAATGGACTCTTGGTGTTAATTGCAGTGTGTGGAGCGGCTTTCTGTGGAGGGTTTGTTTTCTTTTCACTGCACTTTCCCTGTATTTACACTAATTCTGAAGTTGCAATCCTTTATTTACACACCAGGGCTGGGATTTCATTGAGGCATGGCCAAGGCTGAATTGCTGGCTTTGTTTCGTGCACTGTGTGGAGTCTTCCCCTCTCACACTGAGTGCTGCCACATCTATGGACTTTATTTTCTGCCTCCTTTTCCCTATGCAGAGAGATTCCCAGCTCCACTAATTGTCCCTGGGTTTTTGCCTTTGTTTCCTTTTACCTTCATATTTGGCTGTGCCAAACTGCATTTGAGTTTTAGCTTTTGTTCTGCAGATCTGTGGCCTCCTGGAATGTTTTCAGGAAAGGTTGTTGAGCAATTTCAGATGCCCAGGAGAAGAATATTTTCTCTGTGGGTGCTTTTCTGGGGGGATGCTTTTGCAAGCTTAACAATAATGTTAGGGTTTACATTAGTGTGTGGGCAGCAGGGCAAGAGCAAGGCAAGTTCTGCCCCTCTGCTCTGCTGAGACCTCAGCTCCAGTGTAAGACAAACCACCATGAGGGTGGTGAGAGCCTGGCAGGGGTTGCCCAGGGAGGTTTTGGAAGCCTCATCCCTGGAGGTGTTTGAGGCCAGGCTGGCTGAGGCTGTGTTCAGCCTGATCTAGGGTGAGGTGTCCCTGGGCATGGCAGGGGGGTTGGAGCTGGATGGTCCTTGAGGTCCCTTCCAACCCTGACAGTTCTGTGATAAAGAATTATAAATGTTTTAAATGTTGTTATAATTAACATAAACAAATTAAGGTGTGGAATACCCTCTGGAAGCCAAAGTCACTGCATGCCAGTGTTTGTAAATCCTGGAGGGAGACATTAGAAGGTGCTGGCATTCCGTCTGATGCCATCTTAATGAGCCTTTGTTAATTGAATCTTCACCCCCCCCCCCCGATTTGCTCTGTGTATCCCAAAAGGATTCTGCAAGCTGCCAGCCAGATATCTGTGTCACTTGCTTGGGCTTTGAATGATATCCAAGGGCTGGAGGAAACTGGGAGGGAGCACTGATGCAGATCACTAATTGTTTGATTCTCAGCTGGGTAGGGAAACAGCCTCCCTGGAAGGAGCAAGGCAGCAGCTGGGTACAGTGTGAGCCTTTGGCAGGTCTGGAGGGGAAATCACCACTAAGAACTTGGCTGTGGTGTACTGAGGCTCTTCTTCATTGTTCTCCTCATTGGTCAGTGGCATATCTGAGACAGGGTGAGGAGGCTTGGAAGGGACCCCTGGAGATCATCCAGCCCAACTCACCTGCCTGAGCAGGCTGCACAGGATGGTGTGCAGGTGGGTTTGGAATGACTCTGGAGGTGGAGACCCCACCAGCTTTCTCAGCAGCCTGTTCCAGTGACTCACAGAGCTCTCTGGCTGCAAAAGACCTTCAAATCATTGAGCCCAAACACAAGCCACCAGAAAAGGCTGGTTCAGCCTGCAGAAGAGAAGGCTCCAGGGAGAACTCAGAGCAGCCTGCTAGTGCCTGAATGGGCTACAAGAAAGCCAGGAGGGGACTTTTTCCAAAGGCTTGCAGTGTTAGGATGAGAGGGAATGGATTGAAGCTTGAGGAGGGCAGATTTAGTCTGGGGATTAGGAAGAAATTCTTCCCAGGAAGGGTGGGGAGACACTGGCATAGGTTGCCCAGGGAGGCTGAGGATGTCCCTTCCCTGGAGGGGCCTAAGGGGTGACCTGATTAATGTTTATAAATATGTGCAGGGTGAGTGCCAGGAGGCTGGAGCCAGGCTCTGCTGGGTGATGCCCAGGGACAGCACAAGGGGCACTGGGGGGGAGCTGAGGCAGAGGAAGTTCTATGGAAACCTGAGGAACAATTTCTTCAGTGTGAGGCTGGCAGAGCCCTGGAGCAGGCTGCCCAGAAGCAGGACTCCTCCTCTGGAGACATTCAAACCCCAACTGGTTGTGTGCCCTGCTCAGGCAGGGGGCTGCACTGGGTGAGGTCCTTTCCAACCCCTGGGGTTCTCTGACTGTGATTCTGCTTTTCAAAAGCTCTCCCACCATAAGGCAGGACAAACTCTAACACCTGTGCAAGTGTGCTTGAGTGTGGCTGTAGGAGCATGCACAACATCCCCTAAACTCCACCGGCAGTGCCAACTGCAGATGCCTCCAGGCTCTCTGCACTGCGTTTTACCTCTCCATTTCTCTTTGGATTGTTTTAGAAATATGTTTTCCCTCTCAAAGCCTTTTTTTTCCCTTCTCCAGGCTGTTTATCCTGATAGAAAAACTCCCTGGAACCTGGATTTGCATCTTTAAATAAAGGCTGAGAGCTGGCCCGTGGCTCTCTGGCCGATGGAAGCAGCCACACGAGGAGGGCACTGCAGGCAGGCAGCCCAAGCACGAACCTGTTTTGTTTGCCACTTCTCTTCCAGTTCCTTTTCCCTAGAAATGCATTAGCATTAAAACCACCTGGGCTGGGCCGCGAAGCTAAGGGCAGAACATCTACCAACACCTGAAATGCTTTCAGCCCTGGGGGAAGAGAAGATTCCATTTTTGTGAAGTGAGAGTGGGGAAGGTTAAAAAACAAAAGCAGCTCACAAAAATCAATGACCAAACCACCTCTGGTTCCCCTCACCCAGCAGCCTCCCCCTTGCTTTCCTTCCAAACAAACTTTCCCACCTGTTTTCGTGGGAACTTTGTTTTGACTGAGCATTTCCTTAACCCATTGTAGTTGCTCTTTTGTCCTCCCAAAGTGCTGGGAGCGGTGTTAGTTTGCTGCCAGATTGCTGGAGAACAAAAAGCTGATTCCTCCTGTAGCTTTTTTTTCACACCCTCTTTGTGCCCAAGCCTCCCCTCATACCTCTGCGAGATAAAAACCAACCGGGTGGCAGAGGCTTCCTTTCATCCCCCACCAGCTCAGCAGTGATTAATATTAGAGAGAATGCTTCAAAGAGCTTCTTTTTCTTCTTTTTTTTTTTTTTCTTTCAGGAGCTCCTGCAAGGCCAGGGCTCTCAGCTGCCACAGCAGGTTGTGGAGGTGCTGCTCAGGTTGGGGCAAAAAACCCAAATAAACGAATGAAAATGAAAAGCCAATACAAAAAAGAACTGAGCAGTGTGTGTCTGGCCAGGGAATCTTTGGTCTACCTCAGCAATTGCTTTCAAATTGGTTTCACAGAATGGGTTGGGTTGGGAGGGACATCTAAAAGTCCAAACCCCCCTGCACTCAGCAGGGACATAGAATCACTCAGGACATCCTCAACTAGATCAGGTGCCCAGAGCCCTGCTGAGCCTCCCCCTGAATGTCTCCAGGGGTGACGCTGAAGCAGTTCCATGTCTCTGCAGGTGACCTGGGTGATGGCCCCGAGTCTGCCCTGGTGCCCTTTGATGGTGATAAACTGCAAGAGCCTCCCTGCAGCACAGCCTGTGCAGGCTGGGAGAGGCAGCAAGAGCCTCATGGGCTTCAAGGAGGACAAGTGTAAGGTCTTGCACCTGTGGCAACAGAGCCATGGAATGATGGAATGATGGAATGATGGAATGGATTGGGTTGGAAGAGACCTTTGAGATCACCCAGCTCCAACCCTTGTCCTGGCCAGGGACACCTCCCACCAGCCCAGCTTGCTCAGGGCTCCATCCAGCCTGGCCTTGAACACCTCCAGGGAGGCACCAGGGATCTGCTGGAGGGGAGAGGTAGGAGGATGATGAAGGGCCTTGCACACCTCTCCTCTGAAGAAAGGCTGAGCCCTGGGGCTGTTCATTCTGGAGAAGACAAGGCTGAGAGGGGATCTGGTCAGGGTTCACAAGGAGGGTGTCCAGAAGCAGGGGCCAGGCTCTTTTCAGTGGTTTCCTGGGACAGGACAGTGAGGAATGGACACCAACTGGAGCCCAGGAAGCTCCACCTCAACATGAGGAAATATTTCTTCACTTTGAGGGTTGGCAGAGCCCTGGCACAGGCTGCCCAGGGAGGTTGTGGAGTCTTCTCTGGAGACTTTCCAGAGGCATCTGGATGCATCCCTGTGTGACCTGCTCTAGGTGACCCTGCTCTGGCAGGGTCTCTGGAGATCCCTTCCAGCCCCTACTGTTCTGTGATTCCATGATTAGGTTCAACCACCTTTTTTGCCCTGTAGTTGGGTAGGTAGGGAATGAATTTATGACTAATAAATCCTAATAAATCCAGCAAACCCTGGCTAGCTGAGACCTTTTTTTTTTTTTTTAACCATTATTTCAATCAATTCCCCAAATCCTCTGTAAACCTATAATGAAAATATTTCCACCATAACAACCCAAGTGTACTCCACTGGATCCTGTCAGGCAGCTCTGAACAGAAGAGCCACAGCCCTGAAATGTTAAAGAACAATTCCCACAAGCCCCCCCTCAAAATTTCAGCTTTCCAAGCTGAGAAGGAGCAGGAGGCCTTGTAAAGAAAGAGAAAACTCCTGGAGGGCTTCCTGCTTTTTCAATTATTTGTAACTTCTAAAACATTCATCCCCTGCAGTTCAGATCCCTGCCTTTAATTTATAATTAATACCTATAACAGATCTCTATCCTTCCCCAAAACAAATAAAGAGCTTTGTGGTTTGGTTTGGTTTTCTCTCTCCTCCTGAACCCACTACCAATGACTCATTTTTTAGGGGGAGAGAAGTCAGTGTGCTTTAAATGTCAATAAGTAATAGAAGTTTCCCTCTCTTGGTTCCACTTTAAACTCCATGCTGAATTATTTAGATGTGGAGAAGCTTCATTTGTGGTTGCTCTGGAAGCTATTCAAAACTCCCAAAACAAAAAAAGGAAAAGGCTCCCTATGTGATAATGGAAAACAATCTCTGCTGGCTTCCCATGGAATTAATGGGGAATGAGATCCCCTTTGGATCTGGTTGCTGGAGAGAGGTGACTCTGGCACTCTGCTCCGCGCCTCACCTGCAGGGCTGGGGCCAGCTGCGGGGCCCTCAACACAGACAGGACATGGACCTGGTTATGCTCTATTGCAGGGAAGGCTTCCAAATGTGCTTAATGCTTCGTTCTCCACCTCACATAGTTATTGGATATTAGCAAATGAAAATCATTCCCCAGCTGCTTTTTCCTTGCTCACTTCCAAGGTGCATTTTAGAATCTCGCGATTTAGAAATCTCAGACTCAGGGAATTGAATTGGTTGGCAAAGGCCTTCCAGCTCCTGCAGCCCAACCAGCCTCTGACTCTGCCAGGCTGGGGCTGAGCCTCAGCACCACAGCTCTGCCTTGGGAAACACCTCCAGGGGTGGGGATTCGGCCACCTTCCAGGGCAGCCTGTGCAAGGCTCTGAGAACCCTTTCAGCCAAGAAGCTTCTTCTAATGTCCAACTTACCTCCCCCTGTACAGTTTGATGCCATTTCCTCTTGATGCCATTTCCTCTTCTTCTATCCCTTGATACTAGGTAGAAGAGATCAACACCCTCCAGACTCCAACCTCCTCTCAGGGGCTGCAGGGAGCAATGAGCTCTGCCCTCAGCCTCCTCTGTGCCACACTCAGCACCCCCAGCTCCCTCAGATGCTCCTCCCCAGCCCTGTGCTCCAGACCCTTCCTCACCATTGTTGCCTTTCTCTGGACCTCCTCCAGTACCTCAATTTGTTTCTTGCAGTGAGGACCCCAAAACTGAAGACACTCCTCAAAGTATGGCCCCCAGTAAAGGAGGACAACTAGAGTTGGCAGAGACAGATCTGGAATTGTTGCTGTTTAGCATTGTGCCAGGGCAGGCTTAGGTTGGAGAGGAGGAAAAATGTCCTTGGTGCCAGAGTGGTCAGGGCCTGGCAGAGGCTGCCGAGGGAGGTGGTGGAGTCCCCATGGCTGGAGGTGTTGCAGCCAGGTGTGCCCATGGCACTTGGGGCAGGGTTCAGTGGGCATGCTGGGGTTGTGTTGATGTTGGACTGGATGCTCTTGGAGGGCTTTTCCAGCTGGAACAAGTCCATGATTTTCTCTGAGAGATGCCACCCTCTTGATTTAATGAATTTAGGATGGTGCTTGGACAAAAAGCTCCCAGCTGCTCTATAAAACTTGTAGGAGCACAGCTTACTCCTGCTCTCTGTCTAATTGACTTCTATGATAGCACACTTGTACACAACTAATTATATGCATCACTAATCCCTGCCTTGCCCTCACTAAAGCTCTTCAAATAAATAATGTTTACACATTTTACTTCTAAATAGAAAACCAGACAATATTAAAAAAAAAAAAAAAGAGAGAAAGAGAGAGAGAGAGAGAGAGAGAGAGAGGAGGCAATGTAATGAAAATTTAATCATAAACCAAACCAAAGCAATAGCTACAAAGAGTAGAAAACCTACCAAAAAAAAAATTAAATAAAATAAAATCTGCTCCAGGATCTGGGTTGGAGATTGGTTTTGTTTGGTTTTGTTTTACCAGCTGCTTTTCCATTCTTGGCTGCTTTCATCTCCCCCAGTGGTTAGAAACTTGTTGGCTACATTTTGCTAAGCCTTGACCCAACAAATGCTTGGAAATCTGAATATTCAGCAAGGCAATATGAAAGGAGCTGTGCAGGAAGAATTGGCACCCTGGCATTTCGTGGGGTGCTTGCACTGAATGACAGTTTGCAGTAATTCATTACTAATTATCAGGATGAACCAATTAAAATGAACAATAACCTGAAAAAGCCTCCAATAAACCAAACATTTGGAGAGTTCTTTGTTGTTGCTGTTAAGATTGACTTGCAGCAACCTGAAAAAAGGCATCAGATGAGATCAGTGTTTGTAAAACTGAGATGCAGTTCTGAGTCCCACCGAGCCTGACCCTGAATGTCTCCACCAGTGAGGCCTCCACCACCTCCTTGGGCAGGCTGCTGCAGCGCTCCAAGTGTGGCCCTGCAGTGTCAGATTAAAGGCAGTGCTACCTTCAGCTGCTCCTGGGGTGGGTGGTGCTCAGCCACTGCTCAGGTGAGCTGAAATCTCTCCTGTCCTTCTGCTGTGCATCAAATGAAGAGAGGAGAGCCAAATGACTTTGCCCTGGGGCATTCTAGTTGCAGAAAGCACTGACAGAAAAGTGCCTTTGGGTAGTCTGGAAGGCTTCAGCACTGAAGCCAGCTGCAGTCCATTAGTGCCATGGCTGCCTGGATGCAATGTGTGGAGGCTCCTGTGCCGAGGCTCTTCAGCTTGGCTCAGCAGAGCTGCTCTTAGCTCCTGTTGTGATGCTGAAGCCTTTGCTGAGGCTGTTTGCTCAGTGCCTGCTTAGCCTCCTGGTGCAGTCTGATTGTAAGAAATAGGATTCCTTGGCTCACTCTCTGCTGGAGGTGGCTACCCTAGGTCCATGCTTCAAGACACTGACATTTCCCTGTCCTCCCTTTGCTGTGGCAGTCACCTCCCCTGTAACAAGTGACAGGATGAGAGGCGATGGCCTCGAATTGCACTGGGCTGGAGAGTAAAAGAAACTTTTGAAGTGGCTCTCCTAATGACCCTCACCTATCACTCCTGGCAGCCTCCCTTCCAGCTTTTATAAGCATTGAGGAGATCCTCTCTCAGGCTTCCCTTCTCCAGGTTAAAAAGCTTAAAGTCCCCCCAGTGTTTTTCCAGTGGTGGCCAGGCATGGGGGGAGAGGCCATGGGAACAAATGGAAGGTAGAAAGTTCCAGCTAAACACTTTGGGGGTGCTGGGGCACTGCAACAGACTGCTCAGGGAATTGGTGGAATCTCCTTCTCTGGACTCCTTCAAAACCCACCTGGATGTGATCCTGTGCAGCTTGCTTTAGGTGATCCTGCTCTGGCATGGGGGTTGGACTCACAGAACCACAGAGTGCCAGGGGCTGGGAGGGAGATCCAAAGCTCATCCAGTCCAACCCCTGCCACAGCAGCATCTCCTAGAGCAGATCACACAGGAACACATCCAGGCAGGTTTGAATCTCTGCAGAGAGGGAGACTCCACAGCCCCCCTGGGCAGCCTGTGCCAGGGCTCTGGCACCCTCACAGGCAAAAATTCCTCCTCATCTTTCCATGGAACTTCCTCTGCCTCAGCTCCCCCCCAGTGCCCCTTGTGCTGTCCCTGGGCATCACCCAGCAGAGCCTGGCTCCAGCCTCCTGGCACTCAGCCTGCACACATTGATCCCCATTGCTGAGGTCACCTCTCAGTCTCTCCTCTCCCAGCACACAGCCCAAGCAGCTCCCTCAGGCTCTGCTCCTACCAGAGCTGTTCCATTGCCTTCAGCATCTCTGTGGCTCTGTGCTGGACTCTCTCCAGCAGTTCTGTGTCCCTCTGGACCTGGGGGGCCCAGAACTGGACACAGGACTCCAGATGTGGCCTCTCAGGGCAGAGGAGAGGGGAAGGAGAAGCTCTGTCCACCTAAGAACCTCTCTCGATCTAAAGGGCTCCATGACCTTCCAGAGGTCCCTTCCAGGTCCCATCATTGTGATTCTGTGGTACCCAGCAGTGGCCTTCTGCAGGGTAATTTGTGCTGTCAGGGGAGGAAATGATGCAACTGAAGCACACCATCAGCAGTGGGCAGGAGCTGCCAGATCTCCAGGGATCAGAGTGATTTGTGTGTGCTCCGCGGACATCCCAAGGCCAAATGTGGTTCATCAGCTGCAAAGCAGGCAGAGATGGAGAGCCTGGGACCAGGCTGTCTGGAAATATTTGTTCTTCCTTCTGAGACTGTAAGGCCATCCTGTCCATCACAGACTCAGCTGACTAAATTTATGGCACCCTGAAGGAAATATCTGATTAATTCATCCCTCTGACACAGATGGAAGACGCAGACTTATTAGATGGAACAAAGATGCTAAGAGCCTCTCTTTGGCACCCAGGAACGAGCTTTCTCGTCCCGCTATTTATATTCTCACATTATAGAATGTAAAAAGAGCACTTTGGAGCACAAGATGCAGCAGGAACTTGTGGGGAACAAGGCAGAGAAGCCGAGGAGCAGCCTGCTCCACAATGTGAAACGGAAATGTCAACGTTGGCAGCGGAGGAACAGGAGCCAAGCGGGAGCTGTGTGAGTGGAGCTGGCAACTAACGTGGGCAGGAGATTGCAGGTGTGGTTTGGTTTCTTTTTTTAGACTCAGCAAAACATGCAAGAAACTTGCCCAAATGCTCTGACTGGAATGAAAAAAAATAAAACAAAAACCCCACACTCATTTAAATGCTCCCTCTGGGTAGTAAGATATAGGAGTGGACTTTGACTTGCAGAAGAGCTATGGAGCAAGCATGGTGCTGGCTGCTGAGGTGACTCACAGGATGCCAGGGCCTGGAATGGACCCAAAGAGCTCATCCAGTCCAACTCCCCTGCCAGAGCAGGACCAAACAGTCCAGCTCAGGGCAAACAGAACACATCCAGACAGGCCTGCAAAGGCTCCAGAGAAGGAGACTCCACAGCCTCTCTGGGCAGCCTGTGCCAGGGCTCTGGGACCCTTCCAGGCAAGAAGTTTCCCTTGTGCTGAGCTGGAACCTCCTGTGCTGCAGCTTCCATCCATTGCTCCTTGTCCTATCCCAGGCAGCAGTGAGCAGAGCCTGTCCCCCCCTCCTGACCCCCAGCCCTCAGAGAGTTATAAACATTGATTAAATCCCTCTCAGTCTTCTCTTCTCCAGACTGAGCAGCCCCAGGTCCCTCAACCTCTCCTCCCCAGGCAGTGCTGCAGTCCCCTCAGCATCTTCATAGCCCTCCCCTGGACCTTCTCCAGCAGATCCCTGTCCCTCTGAAACTGATTGAACCCACCTGAGACCTCAGCCAACCTGCAGAGGTGCCCACCAAAGTGCACCGACTGCAGCATTCCGACCTGATGCTCTTCCAGCCTGGAAGCCTCCTTTTGCTGCTGTACTTAGAGCTGCATCCTGAGCTCTTCACTCAGTGCCTCTCTAGAGGGAGCTGACGACAAAGCTCTCAGGCCCCGTGCTGAGAGCACAGCCAGGGTCGGGCGGGTTGGGTTTTTTCTCCCATCCTGGGATCTTCAGGTATCTCCTGCTCATTTGCTGCAGTCTGTACTTGTAGTGCTGTAGTTGAGGGATCATGGTCGGGAATACAGCAGAGCCCCCAGGTTCTGGGGGGGCACAGCTTGTGTACCACCTCTGGTCCGTCCCTGCTCCTCCTTCTGGTTAGTAACGACAGAGGTGGGTGTCTGGGGTTGGTTGTAGTTAATAACAACAGGCAGAGGGAGGTGTCTGGGGTTGGTTGTAGTTAATAACAACAGGCAGAGGGAGGTGTCTGGGGTTGGTTGTAGTTAATAACAACAGGCAGAGGGAGGTGTCTGGGGTTGGTTGTAGTTAATAACAACAGGTAGAGGGAGATGTCTGGGGTTGGTTGGGTATTTTGCTCATTTTAATTTCCAAGACCCTGACCAAATTGCTGTTATTTAAACAAACACATCTGTCAATGAATCACCGATACACAACAACCACAGAGTCACTGAATGGTAGGGGCTGGAAGGCACCTCCAGAGGTCATCCAGTCTGAGACCTCTGCCAAACATCTTGCCAAAGCAAGACGACCCAGGACAGGTCTCACAGGAACACATCCAGGTGGGGTTTGTGGAGTCTCCTTCTCTGGAGACTTTCAACCTCTCTGGGCAGCCTGCTCCAGGCTCCAGCACCCTCACACCAAACAACTTTCTCCTCATGCTGAGCTGCAACCTCCTGGGTTGCAGTTGGTGTCCATTGTCCCTTGTCCTATCCCAGGACACCCCTGAGCAGAGCCTGGCCCCTGCTTCTTGCCCCCCACCCCTGAGCTCTTCTCAGACACTGAGCAGGTCCCCTCTCAGCCTTCTCATGTCCAGGCTCTCAGCCTTTCCTCACAGCAGAGATGTGTCTGTCCCCCACTCACCCTCACAGCCTCCCCTGGGCTCTCTCCAGCAGGTCTCTGTCTCTCCTGAACTGGGGAGCCCAGCACTGGACACAGGATTGCAGCTGTGGGCCCAGCAGGGCAGAGCAGAGGCAGCAGAACCTCCCTAGCCCTGCTGGCCACACTTTTCCTGATGCCACAAGGGCACATTGCTGGCCCATGCAGGACTTGCTGCCCACCAGGGCCCCAAGATCCTTCTCCATGGAGCTGCTTTCCAGCAGGCCAAGCCCTGGTCTGTGCTGGTGCCTGCTGTTGTTCCTCCCCAGATGCAGGACTCTGCACTTGTCCTTGTTGAACTGGGTGAGGTTCTCCTTCCCCCAGCTCTCAGCCTGTCCAGCCCTGGTTGGATGGCAGCAGAGCCTGAGGTGGTGCCAGGCAGCCCTCCCAGTGCCCCTGCTCCATGTTGAGAAGATCACACTCAGTTTTTCTCCCAGCCCTGTCATGAAACACACACTGATGACACTGACAAACCGCTCTGAACATTAATGAACCTTTATCTCAACCATTAGCATTATCCTACTTATATTTAGACTCATTCCACAGCTTTCTTCACTTTTATACAGCTGCAACAAATGTTTGCTAGATTAAAATATTGCCCAGCAATCCAACTTTTAAAGCATCATAAGTGAGCAAAAGCTGAGTGGAAGCAGAAATTATTGCTCATCTGGAAGCTTTGCTGCATTTGAAGAGTGATGCATTTATTCATGAAGTGAAGACAGCAAAAATCAAATTGCATTTTGTGGGAAGGTGTCAGGAAGTGTTCAATATTTTCAACTGACAAAGGAGGAGGGCTTTGGCTTGGGATTTTGGTTTTTGTTTTTTTTTTTTTTTTCCAGGTAGATAAAATAGATGTACACAGAGATGGAGTCAAAGAATTATACAATCATTCATCCCTCAGATTGGTTTGGGTGGCAAAGCCCTTTCAGCTCACCCAGCCCAACCAGTCTCTAACTCTGCCAGGGCTGATGCCAAACCCTGTCCCTCAGTGCCACAGCTCTGCCTCTTGGAAACACCTCTGGGGACAGGGATTCAGCCACCTCCCCGGGCAGCCTGTGCCAGGCTGGCAGAACCCTTCCAGTCAAGAAGTTTCCAACCTAAACTTCCCCTGGGGCAACTCGAGGCCATTTTCTGTCATCCTGTCACTTGGGGTAGAAAACACCAACCCTCACCTGGCTGCAGGCTCCTCTCAGGGAGCTGCAGAGAGCAATGAGCTCTGCCCTCAGCCTCCTCTTCTTGCTGTCCCTGGAGGTGTTCAGGAAAAGCCTGGATGGGGCACTTAGTGCCATGGCCTGGTTCACTGGCTGGGGCTGGGTGCTAGTTTGGACTGGATGAGCTTGGAGCTCTCTTCCAACATGGTTGATTCTATGATTCCATGATTCCACATCCCCCCACACCCCCAGCTCCCTCAGCTTTTCCTCCCCAGCCCTGTGCTCCAGACCCTGCCCCAACTTTGTGCCCTTCTCTGGAGCTGCTCCAACCCCTCAGTGTCCTTCTGGCAGTGAGAGCCCAGAACTGCACCCAGCACTCAAGCTGTGACCTTCCCTCTCTGCTTTTGGTCTGCAAATGAGACATTTTGCAGAAGCAGAGACATTTTGGGGGCAGTTCTTCAGATTGTAATCAGCTCCAGACAGGGACTCCAGAGCCTGTAGGTAGCAGAGAAGTGGATGCTGAGCCATGGAATGTTGCTGTCAGGACTCAGTGTCCTGTTCACAGATGCTTGCTCATTCCACACCACACTCAGGAGTCTGCAGAGCAGGAAAGGAGCAGCAAAGTCTCTCTCTAACTTTGAACCTTAGTATCCTGAGACTTCAGTCTCCAGTGAGAAACCAGACAGGTCCTAGGGAGCAAAAGTGTCTGGAGCTTGCCAGGGTGATGTGTTGGGAGATGCCAGCCATGAGAGGCAATCTCCAGGCGCAGTGAGATGCCATTTTTTTGGTGTTAATATCAACTCCAGTTGCAGTCTGAAGCGCAGAACCTTTCCAGCTTCTCAGAGAGCAAACCCCATTACCATCCCTCAAACAACACCTCCTGCTTTCATGTTTGTTTGGGTGTGATCTATTCTGCTTTGGTGTTTTGCTTCCCATTTTGCAGGGAAATTGAAACAATGATTTAGCTGAGAGCAAAATATTTACAGTGCAAGCAGCTGCCTTGCCAACATCCCCAGCCCCTGGAGAGATGCATGGAGCCTGTGGAAGGAAACTGCCTCCCTGAGCCCAGAGATCTCACAGGCAGCCAAAGACTTCCCACCACGGAAAGTTCCCTATCAAATGGTGAATGACAAACTAGAACCACACAGCCAGAGGATTGGTGCAGCTGGAATCCAGTCCCACACCAACCCTGCATGGCCCCTAAACCACAGCCCCCGGTGCCGTGGCCACACCTTGCCTGAACACCTGCAGGGATGGGGACTCCACCACCTCCCTGGGCAGCCTCTGCCAGTCCTGACCACTGCTGCAGCACTGCCTGCAGTTTTGCTCCCTGCTCTCCCAAAAGGATGTGGACAGGCTGGAAAGAGTCCAGAGAGTTGTCAGAGGGCTTCTGCCCTTCATGCCTTCTGCCATGGGAGGAAAGGCTGAGAGCTGAGAGTGTTCATCCTGCAGAAGGCTTAGGGCAGGCCTGGCTGGCATGGAGCAGGACACAAGGGCTGGCTCCTAGGAGCATGCAGACTCCCTTTGTAGGAGCAGTCCTATGGAAAAGACAGGGGGTGATGGGGACAAGTCACTGCTGGGGGATTCCCATTGACTGCAGAAGCCCTGTTGAGCTTAGTTAAGCTTAGTTTAGTCTCCAGGGCCTGCACAGGAGTCAGAGTTTTGGCAGCACTTGAAAGCCTTTAAAAAACAACCAAAAAAAGATGGAATCAAGGCATTGTTTTGGTTGGGGAAGACCTTTCAGACCGTCAAGTCCATCATCATCTCAGTCTCCCAAGCCTGATGCCATGTCCCTCAGTGCCACATCTCTGTCTCCTGGCATGGGGTTCAGCCATTCAGCCACCACCTCCTTAAGAAAGGAACAACAGAGCAAGGAAAAACAATGAAGGGAAGCTGCTAATTCTGAAACCTGTGAGAAGCATTTCTTGGGTGAAAGTGTGAGCAGAAACAGCACAGTGCTGGCACTCAGGAGGCAGCAGCAGGCAGCAAGGGTGGAAGCCCTTGGAGTGAGTGCTCTACAAACACTACTGCTTTGTCTAATTGCAGCAGGAGCAGTGTGGGCAGCAGGGTGAGGGAAGGGGTCCTGCCCCTCTGCTCCTCACTACTGAGACCCCATCTGGAGCACTGCATCCAATGCTGGAGCCCCTGGGACAAGAGGGATGTGGAGGGGCTGGAAGGTGTCCAGAGAAGGGCCACGAGGATGAGCAGAGGGCTGGAGCTGCTCTGCTGGGAGGAGAGACTGAGGCAGTTGGGGCTGTGCAGGCTGCAGAGGAGAAGGCTCCCAGGGGACCTTCTGGTGGCCTTGCAGGACCTGAAGGGGGCTACAAGAAAGCTGGGGAGGGACTTCTTAGGCTGTCAGGGAGTGATAGGACTGGGGGGGGATGGAACCAAGCTAGAAATGGGTAGGTTCAGGCTGGATGAAGCTAATTCAAGCTAACTTGGTCTTCAGAACACCCGAGTGGGGAAGAAGAGAGCTCTCCTGCTTCCCTCACTGAAATGTCAGGCCCCCTGAACACATTTTGCTCCTATGAACTATTTATGACTATTGCCTGGGAGCAGAGCCCTTTTCCCCTGCAAGTGTCACATGCCAATTAGCACAGCACATGTGAGGAGCAGCAGAGAGGATTGGAGAGCAGAATATTCCCACCCGCAGAGAAATGCCACCAAGAAGCTAATCGTCAGCTCCAACATATGGTACACAGAGCTGAGAAAACCTCTTGTTTATGCCACCCTCAGCCTGCCAGCCAGAAGATGACTCTTTGGTAGCAACAGACACAGGGGTAGAGCTGGAGTGTCACTTCCCCTTTGGTATACAGGCATGGGAACTGATTGGTGTGCTCCCTGATGTCAGGCTTGGTGTGAGAGAGAACCACAGACTCATAGAATCAGAGACTCACAGAATCATAGAATCATAGACACAGAATCACAGAGTCACAGAGTCATAGAATCAGAGACCCACAGAATCACAGACACAGAATCACAGTCACTGAATCACAGAGTCACACACTCATAGAATCAGACTCACAGAATCACAGAATCATAGACACAGAATCACAGAGTCACAGAGTCATAGAATCAGAGACCCACAGAATCGTAGACACAGAATCACAGTCACAGAGTCACAGAGTCACAGACTCAGAATCAGACTCACAGAATCATAGACACAGAATCACAGTCACAGAGTCACAGAGTCACAGACTCAGAATCAGACTCACAGAATCATAGACACAGAATCACAGTCACAGAGTCACAGAGTCACAGACTCAGAATCAGACTCACAGAATCATAGACACAGAATCACAGTCACAGAGTCACAGAGTCACAGACTCAGAATCAGACTCACAGAATCATAGACACAGAATCACAGTCACAGAGTCACAGAGTCACAGACTCAGAATCAGACTCACAGAATCATAGACACAGAATCACAGTCACAGAATCACAG
>VWZE01023670.1:69960-121737 GCA_013396675.1 Eubucco bourcierii | reverse complement strand
AAGAAAAGTCCTGCTCCTCGGGACAGATTTCTGTGAAGGTTCTTCCTCAAAACTCCATCAGGAATAATTATTCACAGTAATGAATAGGTAATTGATTTATTTTAACTGTAAAACAGGACACCACTTGCTCTAAAAAGTTGAATCCTGAAATAAAGAGAAAAACTGATTAGATTTTGGCTGAGAATATAAGAGAACAAAGAACCTGAACTGATTCCATCTTAATGCTGGAAATGTACCAGGAAATATCACTCAGCACTCAGCTGCCTCCTTCGAAACTTCCAGAATCAGCAAATCAGCATCGTTGGAAACTTTCACTATAGGCAACTCTTGGTGGAATCTTTTTAAACCCATCTAAGCTACCAACTCTGTTTTGACTCTGAAATCCTGCTGAGGCAGTACCCATGCCAGCTTGGTGATGCATATGCATGAAATGGACCAATGTGGCTGAGCCCTAAACCTCCCTGACCAAACCTGGCCTCTGGGTTGTACGGAGCACAGTGACAGACCTGGATTTCAGTGCTGTACTTGGTCATATTTGCTTCAATCAGTTTCATCCTTATTGGCTACCTTGTTAATGGTTGTTGGGGCAAAGCAGGCCTGCTGCTGGTGTGCTCACCTGGGGATGGGTAAGCGAAGTAGGAAGGGATTCCTCCGCAGAGAGCTTGAATGCGTTTTCCGTACGGCTGCAAGCTCTGGAGCCTCCTTGTGGAGATAATGAAGCGATTCTCTCTGCGTGGGACGTGGCGAGGACGAGGTCCCTAAGGATCAGAGAAACAGACCCAGAAAGCAGCATTTAGAAAATTGAAAGAGGAGTTTAGAAGCTACAGGCACATAATGGAGAAGGGATTAGGTGAGGGCAATGTCATGCCTGCAGAAGTCCTGGAGTCACCTCCTCCTGCTGAGAAACAAGGAGGCTTTGCTACTTCACACGGAGGCAGTGAGCACTTTGCAAATCCAATTGATGAACTTTCTCACCACTTTCTTTTCCTTCCTACCTTGGGTCCTTGACCTGCTGCAGGAAATGGTTCATCAAACCAGAGCCCTCTGCCCATGTTTGAAATGATGCAGGTGTTTTTGGAAAGTACCTTGGTTGCAACATAGCCCTGTTGAAAGAGGGGGAAAAGCTCTTTGTTGCAAACAGCCCTGGCTCAGCAGACTGCCAGAGACAAGCCCTGTTTGGGGTTTGCACAGTACAGATAATGCTAGGGGAGCAAAACAGCCTTTTGGCAATGACACTGCCCAGGGAAACGCTGATGGAGGCCAAGAAGGGACTCTGGTTAAAGGCACAGTCCACTGCCTGCTCCAGAAGGGCCATGGCTATGAGTGGTTGTACTGCTTAGGGCAGGTGCAGGAGTCCACTGCTGAAAGCATGAGTACTGCACACAGTGCAGCAGCAGCAATCCAGTGGCTGAATGGGGATGCTGTGCAGCACCTCCTCTACAGCCTCCTGGAGTTTTCTTGAATCTTTGAAGGTTTTCAATCTCCTTTTATCTACTTTCCCCTTTGTCTGAGCCATGCTGGCAGCTACTCACAGTCTCAGCATCCCAGAGAGTTTTGAAGTCCTGGGAGACCTCCCTTGGGCCATTCCACTCCCCAGTGGCAGTGTGGTGAGAGTTTTCTCCTTGGGGTCCATTCTGATTTTTGGAAGAGATGAAAGGAGATGAGGGTTTAGGTTTTGGGGCTCCCAGGAGTCTTCCACTCAATAAAGCAGCAGCTCAGGGAACCATGCATGGGGACAGGATTGCTCTTTGAGGTCAGATGAAGGAGGAGACAAATTCTGGTCTCAGGGGGGAGACTGGGAAGTGTCAAATCTCTAAGACCTCTAAGATCACTGAGTGAAACCATTGACCTTACAGCACCATAGTCTGAAGTGCCATAGCCACACACAGACTTTCTAAGTATCCCTGCTTGCCCCAAGAGATGATGTGTGGATTTCACAGCTTGCAGCTTTCTTTTTCCCTTGGTGTATCAAGTAGTGAAGTATTTTCTGTAGTCTCAAACAACAGTTTCCTGCTGAGTACCAGACCTCAAAATACAGTTTTATTCTCAGAAACATCTCTCTCAGAGGTCTTCTGGCAGCTCTGTGCAGCTCTGTACTTACCCTGCCAGCAAGAGCTGGAACCAGGACAGCTCCAAGAAGAGCAGCAGCCACAATCTGCAATGAACATTGGAAATTCACAGCACTTTAACATCCTGGCTCCTTACTTGCATCAGGTTATTTGCTGTCTTAAAATCATGTTGACTTCCTGCTTAGCTCTGTGTACATGCTCAGCAGTTTTCTGAAGGGAGGTCTGGCTCTAGAGCAGTTAAAAGGGCAGAAGAATCTTTTGTTACCAAGCTTGCATCAGATCATCAGTTCCTACAAATGCCTCTGAAGCTCAGCAGTGCACTTGGCACACAGAAGAAGAAAAATTCAAACAGAGTGGAATCTAAAATCTGTGCAGCCCCAGTTCGTTCTTGGACAGGGCAGTGTGAAATATTTTGTTTAAGAGAGTGTCTGAGCTCTTCCCCCTCAGCTGTTGCTTTCTGACCTGGAGAAGACTCATGTGCATCTGCAGCTGTGGTGAAGACTTGCAATATGGACACAGAGCAGAGCTCTGTGCTTGAAACGTGGTAGAGCTGGGGCCTGAGCCTCCCCGCGGAGAGCTCATGCCTGGAAGCACAGAGCAAGCAGGGTGAGGATATGCACAGCCATTCCTCTGCAGGAAAAAGCCATGTTAGACACTTTGTTAGTCCCTCACAAAATTATCCAGGTTCCATGTCTCAGGTGCTTGTTGTTGCTCAGGTTTGTCAAAACTCCTTCAGGAACCTTTTTGAGAGGTTTCATGTTGTGAGGAATTCTTTTGTAGTAGCAGTGAGTGGGAACAACTCTCGGACACAATCCTGCATATACAGAATTGGTCACAGAGTTCATCTCCTTCAAAGGAGGAGTTTTGGAGAAAGATCCAGGTGTGACTCAGAGAATTTAGCACTCAGTTTAGAATTTGTCCTGCAGGCAGAGCAGCAGCAGCAGACACCTGTGCCACCACCTTCTAGAACCTGCTGAGCCAAGTGAGTGGCAGCCGAGCTGTGGCTGAGGGAACGTTGCCCTCTCTCCACTCCACACCTGTGCCTCAGCCTTGCAGCAGAGCACTTCTGCCTTCCACATCTGCTTAGACAGGTGCAGTGAAGCCACTGCCAAAAGTGCAATTTCAGCCCTGCTGCCCTGATCCATTTGGCATTTTTACCCTGTGCTCCCTGCATCAATCAGCATTAGTTTGCTAGGAACAAAGAAAGGCTCAAGATCAGTTTAGAACTTTCCAGCATTAACAGCTTTATGATAAAATTAAATTTATACTTACATGGAACTTCATTGTGATGCTAGGCCAGGGAAGATCTGCTGGTAATGGATGTGTACTCTTACTTTTTATACAGTGATATCCCATAGTTCAGTCTTCCCCAGGGTTTGCCTTGCTGGCACGTGCCCTGTGTTCACAGCGTGGTGACGAGCTTGTAGGGAAGTGCTCTGATAAGAGCAGGCTTTGATAGCAGCCTGATGGAATCCACTGCACACAGGAGGATGAAAGAGAACTTGTCAGGGCAAGATCAATGTCTTTTGAAGTAACCTTTAAGGGAGAAGAAAAGTAAAAATCAGAGGCAGAGAATAGCTGCCTGATGCAGTCTGTGGTGAGGCTGCAAAGGACTCAGGACTCAGCCTCTTGTTTTATCCACAGCTGATACCCTCTGTGGGCAGAGTGGAGGTGGTAATCTTGCTGTGCTATAGATGTTAGATGGGTCCCCAAAATCATGAGATTGGTTCTAGGGCCCTTTTGATAACCTTTTGGAGCTCATTCCATGAGGATCTGCTTTCCACCCTTCAGCTGTGTATCTTCACAGACCCTCTCCACAGAAGTACCACCCGAGGTGGACCAAGGACTCGTTGGAGAGAGGCACTGTGAGGTGTAGAAAAGGAAAGATGAGTAAGAGAGGAGCAGCACCAAGGAGCATTTTGCGTCAGCTGTTACTTGAAAGTCTGCTTAATGTCTCTCTGAAATTGAGGATTACACAGAGCCATGGGGTAGGAGTTGGTTTGCTTTGCTGCTTGCAGAAACTCTCCAGAATGGTTTGGGTTTTCAGCTGGCCAGCACAGACATCTGAGTCTGCAGTCTGAGCCCAGGAACTGTCCATTGCTGTCTAATCCATAAAGACACATCAGTGGATACAGCCTCAGGTACCCTTTGTTTGTTTCACAGCTCTGCCTGCTCCAGAAGCAGCACATTCCCAGGTGCTTGGTTACCAACTTCAGAAGTGTCTCTAATGTCAGAGCAGCTCTCAGTGCCTCTCTGCCACTTGGGCACCAGACTGTGGCTCGGTGTGGGTCTGTGCACTTCCTCTCCCCTTCTGTTGTGGCATGGTTTGGACTCAAGGGCATTATGAACTAAGTTCTCCTCTGTCCTCAGATGCTGAGGATCCTGGCCACAGCTGTTCTTGGAGACCTTCCTTTACTTGAGCAGATGAGGCCTAATTCTGCTTTGCTGCAGTGAGGGCCACACTTTGCCAGTCAGCAGCCACCTGGTGCCCTGCTCAGACTGCATGAGTGCAGAGGAGGTGGTGCAGTGTGCCAGCACTGTGAGCAGAGAGCTGACTGTCCTCTGGTCTGCACCTGCTTTGCACAAGGTGTAAACAGGGTGAATGAAAGTCACATTACTAGGGAAAAAAATCTACAGTTCTCCTTTGGCTGGATGGTGGATGCCAGATGGAGGCAGATATGTCCTTAGCCTCCAAAGGATGCCTGAAGGTCTTGTTTTGTATGTCAGGAAACGCTCTCAGAGTCTCTGGAAATGTGACTGTTTGCTTCTCCAGAAAGGCCTTGAGCAGCTGAGCTGTGTTGCACTGATCCCTGCAGAGGCATTAGCACAGAGGTGGGAAGCAATTCTGTCCACGTTCCTGAAGGTCATTGCCACTTTGGCCACTCCAGGAATGTGTCACACTTGCAGTCCTGACTCCCCAGCTCTTGCCCCAGCCTCAGGTTGGTGCAGCAGTGTGCAGGGCAAGCACAGCCAGCTGCAGTGTCTGATCTCCCCAACAGCTCAGCAGCAGCAGAAGCCAGGGACAGGGGCAAGGAGGAGCCTGCATCTGCAAGACTCTTCCTCTGCCAGCACAAGGTGGTCTCAGGCTCACTGTTAAAGCTCCCCTCGAGGCATTCTGTATCCCTCTGACATGTTTGTACCTCTGTGCCAAGATCTGTTTCCCATTTCACCCTCTGCTCACATCAGTGTTTTGTGTTGGGCACAGGCTTACATTTGCCTGTTTTTCTACACCCTCATGTCTAGGAAGAAGAAAACTGCTGCAGCTGTTTCAGGATTCATGCTCAAAGCTCCAGTTTATGTGACTTTTAACTTCCAGCATGTGGCTCATGTCCTGTCCCTGTGCCACGCAGGATTTTCTGGTCTGTGCCAGGCCCTGCCAAATGCAAATCAAAGCCTGGAGAATTTTATTGATCTTTGGAGGTGTTTCTTCATTCTTTACTTTTCTCCCACTGCTGCTCCCTCCTTGATAAAGTAAATATTTATGAATGGTACCTGCAAAAGCCCCATGAGTCACGAGGAAGGTTTGCAATGATAGCATAATCTCACCTGAACTTGACTGAATCTCTCTCCCTCAGGTGTTGGAGTTCCTGTTTGTTGGTCAGACTGAAGTTGGACAATTGTTCTGCTCATTTGATGCTCAAAGTTCTTTTGTCTAAATGGTTTTTAGAAGGTAACAGTGGATGGGTCAAATTATTCTGGGTATTTTACTTGCATAGGTTAAGAGTGATTTTGGATCTTAGTGATTTTCCATCCAGGTATGTTAAGATGTATTTGAAATATTTGACCTTGTGGAAATAAGAGAGAAATCAATTTCCTGCCACAATAAACACTGCTGTGCTCTGACAGCTTATTGCTGCCCAACAGTTCTCAAATTCCTTTTTCTGCTGCCTGCCCTGAAACAACCAAACTGCCTGCAAGTGTCACAGCTCAGCAAAACAGGGCTGGGTGAGCCAAGGGCTGGAGCAGCTCTGCACTGGGGACAGCCTGAAGGAGCTGGGGTTGTTCAGCATGGAGAAGAGAACACTCCAGGGGGACCTTCAAGCTGCCTTCCAACACCTGAAAGGAGCCTACAGGTAGGCTGCAGAGGGACTCTTCATGAGGGTGTCTGGAGACAGGACAAGGGGGAATGGTTTGAGCTGAGGGGGCAAGCAGGTTTGGACTGGATCTTAGGAAGGAGTCCCTCCATGCAAGGATGGGGAGACTGCCCAGAGGGGCTGTGGGTGCCTCCTGCCTGGGGGGTTCAAGGCTGGGCTGGATGAGGCCTTGGGCAACCAAGTCTAGTTGAGAGGTGTCCCTGCCCCTGGCAGGGAAGTTGATGATCTCTGAGGTCCCTTCTAACCCAGGCCATTCTCTGATTCTGTGACTGTACCTGGGGGAAGGTTTGGCAGTCTCCACCTGGGTCAGAGGGGTGGAAATCAAGACTACTACTTTGAGAACATGGGCACCACTGAGAAGGTTCATGTTAGCCAAAGGCTTCTGACTCATGGCTTCTGAAGCTAAACTGACCCTGAGAACTGCAAAAGCAAAATTAGAGCAGGTTATAGACCTTGTGCAGCTCTTTCCTTCACTTAATTAATATAGAAGGGTGCTAATTGCAGGTCTGTTTCTGGGAGATAGGCTTAACTGTGTGAAAAAAGTTTCTCACAGGAAAGCTATGGGAAGTGTATCCAGGCTCAGTTTGTTCTTCCATCAACAGTGTCAAACAGCCAAATGTTTCTTAGAAATCAGACTTTGCCTTTTGACCTTCTCTGATCAGATCAGCAGAATTCAGTAAGCCCAGTGCAAGGTGAAAAACAGCAGCACCATGGCTCTGTCATTGCCCTCCACTGCACAACTCTCACAGGCTCTCTGTAGGACCCCTTCAGGCACTGGCAGGCAGCCCTAAGGTCTCCCTGAAGCCTCTTCTCCAGGCTGCACAGCCCCAACTCTCCCAGCCTGTCCCTACAGGGGAGCTTCTCCAGCCCTCTGATCATCTTGGTGGCCTCCTCTGAACCCTTTCCAGCAGCTCCAGGTCCTTCTTTTGCTGGGGCTGAGCTGAGCAGAGCTGAGCAGAGCAGAGCAGAGGGGCAGAATCCCCTCCCTGTGCTGCTGCTCTCCTTGCTCTGCCTGCAGCCAGCACACAGCTGCCTCTGGGCTGCAGGGACCAGTGCAGGCTCCTGGGGAGTTTGGCACCAACTGACACTCCCAAGGCCTTCTCCTCCAGGCTACTTTCAAGCCACAGCTCAGCCTGGATTGGTGCTTGGGATTGCTCCAAGCCAGGGGTAGGACCCTGATGCTGTAGAAAGCAGAGGCTCCTGTTTCTTGGGTGCTTGTCAATTAGGGCCAGTGGGAGGTTCATTTAATGTTCTCTTTAAAAGCATTTCAACCTTATTAAAGCCTCTTGCTCTTTGGCTGCTGAAATCAAACATTTCTGATCTGTCATCTCAGAAACCAAGAATCTGTTGAGAAGAATGGAGAGAGGCAGGGTTCAGGAGGAGGGTAACAGCAATCTAATCTAATCTAATTGTTCTAAGTGTGCTCCCCACAATGAGCTATCTTTTTACATGTGCCCTGATATATTGCTTAGCAGCACAGCTTTGTTATGCTGAGATAACACTTTCTGTGCAGAGCTGGGTGGAAGAAAGCAAACCTGCTATTTCCTTTTTTCTTTTTCACAGAGGCTTGTTTGCCAGGAGAGATTTCCACACAATCTCCTTCACCTTTTCTCTGGTGACTGAGATTACAGCAGTGTCTTGGCTGTTGGGTGGAGTTCTCATTTTATTAGGCAGGAAGAGGCCTCAGCTCTGAGATCTTGTGGATAAGCTTTGTCAGGGATCCAGCTGTGGGCAGTGCAGAGCCAGTGCAGGAGGAGTCCAGGCCCTCGAGGTCACAGTGACAGGAGAAATCTTCTCGTGGCAATGTTGTGAGGTCACAGAGATCAGAGGGAGCTTTAAAGGAGGAGTCTCCATCCTGCTTCTTTTGTTTCACAGCCTTGTGCAAACCACACATCCTCTGAAGCTCCATGGTACTCCTTGGGGTGCTGGGGAGGCTGGAGGTTACCTGCAGCATCTTGTGAAGCACAGTTCTTGTTCCTAATTACATCACAAATGTCATCCTCCATGGTGGCTGGTCAAAGCCAAGTGGCACTGGGAGCTGAGTCTCTTCAGCTTGCAGCAGAGGAGCCTGAGGGCTGCTGGAGCAGAGGAGGTGCCACAGGAAAACTTTCTCACTGGGAGGGTGCTGGAGGCCTGGAGCAGGCTGCCCAGAGAGTTTGTGGAGTCTCCTTCTCTAGACACTTTCAAAACCTACTTGGATATGTTCCTGTGTGACCTGCCTTGGGTGACCCTGCTCTGGCAAGGTGATGATCTCCAGAGGTCTCTTCCAACCTCTAACATTCTGTGATTTTGTGGTTCTGTGCTTGCTAAAGCTCCTGTGTGTGTTAGATGGAGGGGACAGCCAAGTCTGAGCCTGCTCAGTGCCTGGCCTGCAGGCCAGCAGGACACAGCTCTCTCTTTCCAGGACTTGTCTGCAGACTATCTGACTGTTAGGGATCATATTTCAGATGCAGTTTGCATGAATGAATAGCAGGATTATTCCTGATGCCATTGAGTTCTGGACAATATCCTGTTAAATATTTGTTAAATGGAACCAGCAGGAGTGGGAACTCCTCTGCAGTGTCAAGCAGTAAATAAAGGCCATTTGTGGAGTGATTCATTTCACTAAAGCTGACCTACTGAGTGCATTCAGCATATCAGGGCCAGGTTATCTGTGCCAGACCAAAATTCAGATATGAGGCTTACCACATTGTGGTGTGGAGATGTTGACCTGCTAGAGTCATAAAGAAAGATTCTGACAAGAGTTTCCCACACCTCCAGCAAGATATAAAAGTTGAGGTTCTCTAGGACTTCCCTGCATTCTCTCCTCCTGCAGCCTGAGCTAATCTGCCAGGAAAATGAAGGGACTTGTGAGTACATCCTTTTGTCCTGGCCTTGTGCTGCTGAAAGGTCCTTAGCCTCGAAATCAAAGAGCTAGAGAAGATGCTCAAGTGGTGCAGTAGTGGGGCTGCTGTGGTCTGTGTGTTGTCTCTTTGGGTTGGTCAGTGGGAAACTTGCATTTCGTGGCTGTGCAGTAATGCTCCAGGGGAAGCTTCACTTGAGCAAGGAGTGCTGAGCTGGATGACAGCTCAGAAGGGGGGAGGGCTGGGGCAGGGGGGGCTGTGATTTACTGCTTGGGGTCGTAGAGGAAATCAGGAATCAGCCTGGCACCGAGGAGTGACTTCTGAACAACACAAACCCTGCAGTGCTCAAGTTGTCCTTCTGCTTTGTCAGACCAAAAGAGCCCAACAGGAGGAGCTGACAGTGAAGAACTGTGAATGTCTTTGGGGAGGGCAGGTGCTGAGTGGGTCCTGGTGCACAGTGCTGCACAGCTGCTTCCTTCAGCTCCTGAGCTGTGGCTTTCTGGCACTGCTGTTTCTCTCGAGTGAGGATGCTGATTCCTTTCACAGGCTGCAGTTCTCGTTTTGCTGGGAGTCTTCTGGACTCAGGCTTCTGCTTTGGAAGTGAGTATCCTGAGGAGCTTTCTAGTGCTTGCTCATCTGAGTTGGAGTGGATCCCTGGGCAGGGGTCAATAAAACAGGAAGAATTAACAAGATGCAAGGTGACAATGACATGAAACAAAGAGGCAGCTCTGTGCAGGTGCATAGTAACAAAACATTTGGGGTGCATATGTCCCCTTAGCCCAAGCTAAGGGTTGGAGACCCTGGCAGCCTCCTGCCCATCCCTGCTGCCACACATGGCTGGCATGCCCCCTGTTGTTTTCCCATAGCTGCAGTGAGGACCTGTCCTCCTTTCTCAGCCTCATGCACTCCTGCATAACTAATCTCCACCTCGAGAGCCTCCTGATGCTACTACAGGGTGGTCCAGGGGGTTGGAATCTACACATAGCAGCCATACTTGTTTATGTCATGGAATGATGCAATTGTCTCAGTTGGAAGAGGCCTCTGAGATCATCAGGTCCAGCCATCAGCCCAGCACCACCATGCCCACCAAACCATATCCCCAAGTGCCATGGCCACACCTTCCTTGAACACCTCCAGGCATGGGCACTCCACCACCTCCCTGGGCAGCCTGTGCCAGTCCCTGACCACTCTTGCAACACTGAAATTTTGCCTCGTCCCCAACCTGACCCTCCCCTGGCACAATTTCAGGCCACTTCTTCCCATTCTTTCACTTGATTTGAGAAGATATTTGTTTGGCTTACACCTTTTAAAGGCTGTGGGGCAGCTGATGAACAATGATTGTGTCTTTTAGAGCTTTGTCCTGCGAGAGCCTGGCAGCTCCTACGTGGCAGGGACAATGACTATCCACAGCGAGAAGCAGCTTGTTGAAGTCCATGTCCGTTCTGGCATCTACTCCTCTGATACCATTTTTGACTACTCAAAAGTAAGTAAACCTAAGAATCTGCCCAGACTTCATCTCTGAGGAAGTTTCTAAACTCAGAAATTATTTTAGTGCATCCTCATTCTAAGTTGTTCTGGAACACTGTTCCCTGAAGACTCCCATCAGCTGCTCTCCTCTCTGGCCGTCTGCCTTCACCCATGTGATGGTGCAATTTAAGACACTTCTCTCCTGCAGCCCAAGCAGCCCCAGGGCTCTCAGCCTTTCTCACAGCAGAGGTGTTCCAGTCCCCTCATCATCCCCTAGCCTCCCTTGCACTCTCTGCAGCAGATCCCTGTCTGTCTTCAACTGGGGAGCCCAAAACTGGTCACAGGATCCCAAGTGTGGTCTCACCAGGTCAGAGCAGAGGGGCAGGAGAACCTCCCTAGCCCTGCGGACCACACCGTGCTCGGTGCACCCGGGGATGCCGTTGGCCCTGCTGGCCACAAGGGCACACTGCTGGCCCGTGCAGAACTTGCTGTCCAGCGGCATTCCGAGGTCTTCCTGGAGCTGCTCTCCAGCAGGACAATAGTTAATTAACTCTCTCTGCGACCCCAGGGGTACATCGCCACCAGGCTGTTCTCTCGGAAGGCCTGCTTCATCCTGAAGATCAGTCAGAAGTACATCCCCGAGCTGCAGGAGATCGGGCGCCTGGCGTTTGAGAGGAAGGTGACTGCAGGGAGCCCTGCGCTGTGCAGGGGAAGGGCTCCTGCCTGGGGGGTGTGCTGGGAGCTCTCTGCTCTGCCTTCCTCCTGGCGGTTCTCAGCCTCGCACTGTGCTGGCAGCGCTAAGCAGAGCTGACAAGACAGAGATTCAAGGGGGTACCGTAGGGATCTTGGGTTTAAGTTCATGAGCAAGCTTGGCCCAGCTGCAGGTTTGCAGGAGTCACTGTAAGGTCTCCTCTCCCTGGAGGCAAGGCCATTGCCTGTCCTGAGGTGATGGCAAAATGCCTTTGCCTTTCTGTCACTGTCAGCCTGATGTTCTGAGCTGGACACGATGTGAGATGATTCTGTTTGCACAGCAGAATTTAGAAAGCAGTTTGCTTTGACCAGACTTTGACTTGCCCTATTCAGATGAAGGTGTCTGGAGGTGTTGCCTTCCCTTCTGACCCATTTTGTGACAGTCTGACAGTGGCAACACTTCCTGCCAGTTAGCACAACAGCTCAGCTTAGCTGCGTGGGCAGAACCAGCGTCCAGGCAAGGACATTGCTGAGTAGCTTGGAAGTGTTGGCAGAATCACCTCTCTCCATCTGCTGGAGATGACCACTCCAGATCAGGCTGGACAGGGCTCTGAGCGACCTGATCTGCTTGGGGGTGTCGCTGCTGACGACAGGGGGTTGGACAAGGTGGCCCTTAAAGGGCTCAAACCACTTCAGAATCCTGGGATTTGAGGGTTGGGGATTTTTCTCAAAGGGTCTCCTAGAAGAATGGAAGCAAAGCTGCATTGCTGATGCTGCCTCACTTTTCCCTTCAGACAATGAAGTCCATATACTCTCCAGACAACGTCTGGGTGGAGTTTCAGTCTGGCCATTCCCTCTTTGGGAACATCAAGAACTGGTTCCGCTACGGCGAGCACATCAAACAGCTCTGCTCGGGGCTGCCTCTCTACCAGCTCGTAAAGACTCAGCGTAAGTGACAGGATCAGAGAGCGGCTGTGCCCCTGCTGCAGGGCACAGGCACCTCTCTGCCCTCTGCACCTAAGCCCAGGTGACAGCCTTGGGGCAGGAAGATGGTGCCCTGTTCAAGAGGGGAGTAAATGCTTACCGGGACTGAAGGCATAAGGCCCTGGGGTGCTTTGGAAATAGCTGGGAAAGCTGATCCAGGGTCATTAGGCACCTAAATGTCTGCAGCAGCTGTCCCCAAGCGGTTTGCCTGCTGTCAGAGGAAGTCTAAGCCACTGCATAGCAGCTGTGCTTATGCCCCAGTGACACACAAGGCACCTCCTGCAGGCCACTTGTGCCCCAGTGACACACAAGGCACCTCCTGCAGGCCACTTGTGCCCCAGTGACACACAAGGCATCTCCTGCAGGCCACTTGTGCCCCAGTGACACACAAGGCACCTCCTGCAGGCCACTTGTGCCCCAGTGACACACAAGGCATCTCCTGCAGGCCACTTGTGCCCCAGTGACACACAAGGCACCTCCTGCAGGCCAGTGGCCTGGCTGCTGTCTACAGGTTATGGGAAAGGAGGAGCACAAAGGTGCTTTGAAGCTGTGCAGCTGTTTCCTCTCTCTGTGTGACACCATAAATGTTTTACATGGAGACCAAGAGGAGCCTCAAGCAGAGCCCTAAGTGGGGACTGAAATTTGTGTGATTTTCCCTGCTGGGAACAGGGATCTTATCACTGCTTACATCTTAATTTTCTTCTTTCTTTTAGCACCACTGAATGTTCATGGCTGTGCCAGTGCAGGAATTCCAAGCATTTTGGGCATTAAAATCTGTGAGAAAATCCAATAGTCTGGATTTTGACAACTCTGCTGCCTGTATGTGGCTTGTTTCTTTGCATGCTGTTGTCTTCTCTTGCCAGTCCTAAGCTTTGAGTGCAACAAAGCTGTGATGTACAAATAAAGAAAATGCAATAGTTAAACTGCTTTGCCTTTGTGCTTTGTGCAAAAGCAGAGTGCAAATGAAGTGCTCCTTGCTGGTTCTCCTGCAGAGGAGATACTTCTCCCTTTGGTGCATTCATAGAATCCTAGAATGGCTCAGGGGGGAAGGGACCTCAGAGATCATCTACTCCAACCTCATGTCATGGGCAGGGACACCTTTCAACTAGGCTCAGCTGCTCAAGGTCCCCTCCAACCTGTCCCCTGAACACCCCTAGGAAGGAGACATCCACGACCTCCCTAGGCAGGCTGTTCCAGAGTCTCACCACCCTCTTACTGAAGAACTTCTTCCTCAGCTCCAGTTTCACCCTGCTCTTCCTCGGGTTCAAACCATTCCCCCTTGTCCTGTCTCTAGACACCCTCAGGAAAAGTCTCTCTGCAGCCTTCCTGGAGGATTCCTTCAGCTACTGGAAGGCAGCTCTAAGGTGGAGGATGTCACTGCTGGCTGCAGGGAGGTTGGCCTGGATGAGCTTTGGAGCTCCCTTCCAACCCTAAGTGTTCTCTGATGGTTCCATGACGACTGCTCTGCACAGGCAGAAGGAAGGGGGCATTGCTGCCTTGGTGCTGTGGGTGGGAAGTACAACCAAACTCTGCCTGTTGTGACTGCTGTGTTGGAAATTCTCTGTCAGCAAGGCAGGGCCTCAGACCCTCAGATCAGCTCTTCAGCCTTCACCAATGGCTTAAAAAAATCCTTTTGTGTAGTTTGGCTGAATCCCATTTCAGTTATGAGCATATCTGGGGTCTCGCTTTTCTTTGCTCAGGAAGTGTTACCCCTAAAGCTTACCAACAGGCTTTCAGGATTGGCTGCCTGCTGATTCTGAAGGTCACAACCTGGGTAGGTTTGCACTCAGCATGAGAGCAAATAGCTCTGCCAGGAGCTCCGGAGCAGCCTCGCTATCAGCTGCCTGCCATTTCGCTTTGTTTGAGCTAGGGAGGTGCTGTTCCTGCCCTGCATGTGCTCAAGCAGGGGGCATGGTTCCCAGTTTTGACTCCAGATCACAATCCCAGTGCATCTCTCAGGCCTGTGAGCAGTGTTTGCAGTTCACCTGCTGTGTTGGGTTGGTGATAAATAAATGCTTCAGCTTCCACCTGCGCTGGCAGCGCAGCACAGCAAACCGTGCCCCACGCAGCACCCTGCAGGCCAATCTGTTGTGGCACAGGGGACAGGGCTCAGACAAAGAGAAAAGGAAGCACAGGAGAACTCATACAACATGTGGCCCACAGGGAATCATAGAAGGCTTTGGGTTGTAAGGGACCTCCAAAGCCCAACCAGTCCAAACCCCCTGCCCTCAGCAGGGACATCTTCCACTAGATCAGGTTGCCCAGAGCCCTGTACAGCCTCACCTTGAACATCTATGGGGATGGGGCCTCAACTACCTCCCTGGGCAACCTGTTGCACTGTTCCAGCACCCTCATGGTGCAGAACTTGTTCCTCACATGCAATCTAAGTCTGCTCTGCTCTCATTTCAAACCATGGCCACCCTCTCCTTCCCATGTTCCAGAGGATGAGCTTTTGTCACAGGAGCACAAGGATTGGCACATTCCAGCTCTGGATTAACAGACCTTGAGCCTAGGCCTGTTGGTCTCACCAATGTGCCACTGATGCCAAAGATGATGCTAGAAATGGCTGCAAAGCACAGGGAATTTATTCTGAATTTAGCAGCTCAGTGCAGGTCAAACAGTGTGTGTGTGTGGGGCGGACTCGACACTCTCTGGAGGTCCCTTCCAGCCCCTAACATTCTGTGATCCTGTGAATGTGCACCCAGCTCTGAGCAAAAAGACAGAAAAGGACTCACTCAGGAAACAGAATTTGGATCTTTTATGTCTTGGTCACTATGGTTTGCCAGTCCTGGTTCCTGCTGTTTCATTCTTTGCTGACTGTGTCACACCTTACCACGTTTTCAGTACCTGCCTTAGCCTACTCTGAGTTATCTTGAAAGCTGGTGGAGGTCATTGCTGGACAACAGGGAAAGACCAAGGAAGTAAAAACCAGCAAGAGGAATTAAAGTGTCCCTGCAGAAATGCTCCTTCTCTTGCCTAAATTAACTGCAATCTGCAATTTTCAGTCTTCAAATCCACAGCCTGCCAGCAGAGGGTCTGGGCTGAGCCTTCCCCGCCAGAAGGCAGGGCGCAGCCTTCCTTTGATTTGTCACTTAGCCACGCGTGATTCTCACTTGGATGTGTTCTGTGCCGTACTGAGCAGCTGCCGTGGCAGCCTCGTTCGGTACCAGTCGTGCCCGGAGCTGACTGCCGGTCAGAATCTCCTCGCACTGCAGTCCAGGAGACCTCGCACTGGAGTGGATGTTGCGTTCCCACTGACGTCCACAAGAGGGAGCCACAGAGGACTGCAGCTGCTCCCCGGCGCAGCCTGCGCCCAGCGTGCGGCGAGCGGAGGCTCAGCAGCGCCAAGTGCAGGATGAGCACCGCAAGAGCAGTGCGGGCAGGAGGGACATCGGCAGAGGGCAGGGCTGCGGGGGTCCTACCAGGGCTGCAACGCCGACCTGAAGGAAGATCAGATCCTAAAAACGTATTGGCAGAAAGAGTCTGGAGTGGAAGAGAGGCACAGGAAATGCTTCGCAGATCCATGGAATTTGGGTTGGAAGGGACCTCAAGGACCCTCCAGTGCCAACTCCCTGCCATGGGCACGGACACCTCCCACCAGCACAGGCTGCTCAAAGCCTCATCCAACCGGGCCTTGAACACCTCCAGGAAGGGCACATCCACAACCTCCCTGGGCAACCTGTGCCAGTGTCTGCCCAGCCTCACTACAAAGAATTTCCTCTGAATCTACTTCCTCAAGCTTAAGGCCCAGGAGGGCAGACTCTTACTATCCTGAGAGCTACCTGCTGGTCCCAGGAGCTTCTCCCCATCAAAGCTTCATGTCTGAAGCAGGCTGCCCAGAGAGTTTGTGGAGTCTCCTCCTTCGGAGACTTTCAAAACCCACCTAGATGTGTTCCTGGGTGGCCCTGCTTTGGCTCAATGATCTCTGGAGGTCCCTTCCAACCCCTAACATTTGATGATTCTGAGCAAAGTTTGCTCTGTGAGGGCACTGGGGAATGTGGTTATGTGCAGAGTGCACATTGGGCATGTGTCTGGGTGTGCCTGAGTGAAGCCCTCTGTGTGCACTGGTAGCTTTTGTGAGCTAAACCAATCTTCAGCCTGGGCTGGGATCTCAGAATTGTGGTGATTGTTTGCTCCCAGCTCTTTTCAAGACCCTGGAAGTCTTTTCAAGGCATGCCTGGAATCCAAGCAATGGTATCATTGGATGCACACTGACAGGCAGCTGAACTATCTGGAGCGTTTGGGGAGGGCAGAACCAGCACACATTCCACTCACACCTCCAGCTCTGCTGCAATTAACCTTTCTTGATCCTTACACATATCAGTGGGCAGGAAGCCTCTGTGGTCCCTCACTGCCAAGGACACCAAGAGCTCTCATCACCAAGAAGGCTCCAGAGGGACCCTAGAGCTGCCTTTCAAAACCTGAAGGGATCCTGCAGGAGGGCTGCAGAGAGACTTTTCATGAGGGGATCTAGAGACAGCCCAAGGGGGAATGGTTTGAAGCTGAGGCAGAGCAGGGTTAGAGTGGAGCTGAGGAAGAGGTTCTTCAGAAGGACAATATTGAGACTCTGGCACAGGCTGCCCAGGGAGGTTTTGGCTGCCTCCTACCTGGGGGCGTTGAAGGTCAGGCTGGATGAGGCCTTGGGCAGCTGAGTCTAGTGGGAGGTGTCCCTGCCCATGGCAGGAGGTTGGAAATGAATGATCTTTAAGGCCCCTTCCAGCCTGAGCCATTCTGTGATGATTCTGTGAGGCCTTTATGTTTTCAGGCTGTAAATCCTGCCTGGCACTTCCCAGGTAGGGCACAGGGCATTCACCCTTCCCACACATACCACCACAGTCACAATGCCAGCTGTTGGGGAGTGTCCCCTTTCTCCTGCTGCACCACTGCACAGCTGCAAGGGTTGTTAAGCATTTTGAAGCTGTGTTTCAATGGAGACACAAGGGCTTGGCCAGCAGTGGTAGCCACCAACCTTGCCCATCTCCTGTGAGGGGAAGCAGAGGCTGCTTGCACCTAATGAAGCTCCCTGCTTGAGGAACTTGGCCTGAGCACACCAGGAGGTGTTTGACAGCAGCACACAAAGCAATGTCCCTGGGTGCAACATGCTGAGAGCTGAGCCAGGGCTCTGCCACTCAGCCCAGATAAGTTGAGCCCTTTAACAGCAGGGCCTGCCAGGGGCTGTGCCATGCTCTCAGTCTGATAAGCTGCCATCCACGCTTCACAGCACACTCCCCTCTGCCAGGCTGCTCCCAGAAGGACTGGAGAGGTGCTGCATGCTTCCAGGCACCTTCCAGGCTCCCTGCAGCCCCAGATGTGGGGGTCTTGCTAATTAAAAGCGAGGCAGTGCCAGAGGGGTGGGGTCCTGCAGAGAGGGAGTCTTCATGCATAGCTTACAGGTGTCAAAGAGCTGTGGAGGGGAGAGCTGCAGAGCAACGAGGGTGATAATGTTGGCAGTGCCAGGGCCGAACCGTGGGGCACTGAGTCAGAGCTCTCCACTTAAAAAGTGTTTCCATGGTGCTGAGCTCACAGGTGTCAGGGCAGTATAAAGAGAGCCTGAGAGGAGCAGTTTGTGTGCTCCACTAAAGGACACCACTAAAATGGGCTCAAGCTGGTATCTGTGTACCACCAAGGCAGGTTTCCTGGCTGTAAGGACTCTTGCACAGAGCTCTGACCCTCAGACCCTCATTTTTCTGCCTCTTGTCATTTGGGTTTTTTTAAAGCTGCCAAGATAAAGTCAAGTCTGAAGAGCAGTTAGTGCTTCAGTTTGCTGCTCTGGGATACAGGTAAGACTCTTTCAGGTGAGGAGAACTCAGTAGCTGCCTCCTGAGCTGTTAACAACATTTGGTGGAATTCCTTGGCAGTGCTGTTCTGAAAGCCCTAAACAATCACAGAAACAGAGAGTGTGAGGAGCTGAAGGGACCTCTGGAGATCATCCCTGCCAGAGCAGGGGCACCCAGAGCAGGTCACACAGCAACACATCCAGGAGAGTTCTGAGAGTCTCCAGGGAAGGAGGCTCCACAGCCTCTCTGGGCAGCCTGCTCCAGGCCTCCAGCACCCTCACAGTGACAAAGTTTTCCCTTCTGTTCCCCTGGCACCTGCTCTGCTCCAGCTTGCCCCCAGTGCCCCCTGTCCTGTACTTGGCCATCCCTGAGCAGAGCCTGGCTCCAGCCCTGCACTTCTTTAGCCCAGCACTAAGGGCAGCCCTCAGGCTCCTCTGCTCTGAGCCCCCAGCCCCAGCTCCCTCAGCCTGACCTCACAGGAGATGTTCACTACCTGCAGCAACTTTGGGGCTCTTGCCTGGGCTCTCTCCAGCAGTTCCTGAGGTCCTTCTTGAACTGGATACAATATTCCAGATGTGGCCTCAGCAGGGCAGAGCAGAGGGGCAGGAGAACCTCTATGGACCTACTCAGCACAGCCCTTCTAATCCACCCCAGGATGCCATTGGCCCTCTTGGCCACAAGGGCACATTGCTGGCCCATGGGCACCCTTCTGCCCACCAGGACCCACCTTCCCCTATGCTGCTTTCCAGCAGGTGAGCCCCCAGCCTGTGCTGGTACATTTATTCTGCAGAGGAGCAGAGCATTGCTAGAATTTTTGCTGCAATTGAAGCCAAAATTCATGAGAAATTCTCTACAGTTTCCTTTTAAAAGAGCCAGAAAAACCAAAAACTGCTCTCCAGTTGCATGGCAAACTTAAAGGAGAGGAGCTGCTGACAGCTCTGCTCCATCCATTGTAATTCCAATCACCAAAGCTGCAGAAACTGAAATGCAGCCCAGCTTAATCTTTCCATTCTTAAGCTGTATTTAAAGGGCACTTTTGACTGCATCCATCCAGCTACTGCTCCATCCAGTTTGCTTTCCCACTCTGCTCCCAGCCCTCACATCAAATAAACAGAGCAAATATTAGACATGCTTGTCTAATTTTCCCTCGTGTTGCTGATAAGATTAGAAGCTGTTGACTTTGTAATTACCATCTCGTGCTGAGACATCAGCCAAGCGCTGCCAGAAACTGTTCCCTCTGCTTGATCCTCCAGTTGTCAATTAAATCATTTCAAGCTGTTAATCAAAACTGTCAGCAAAGTTTCTGGTGAGCAGAGGCTCTTTGCCTCCAACCCATTGCTGAGGATTAAGGCTCTACGGTTCTGAAAGGCAAGGAGAGGCTCTGCTCAGGGACTGCCCCGAGGGGCTTCAGGGCTCTGGGAGTGTTGCAGTGGAGCTCTCCTTAAGGACAGGAATGGTGACTCCTGAAGCAGCTCTCTTGGACACAGCTGAAGAGGAAAGAGAAACCATTCTGGAGGCTTTGGTAGAGTTTTGTGGAGGGCTCTTGGGTTTTGTCAGTGTCACTGAAGCTGCTCAGAGCTGCCTGATGCTTAACACCCACAGGAATGCCAAAGCTCCAAGAAATAACTGAATGATGAGAGAAGGAATTTCAGAAATGTGAAATTAAAACTTTCTCTTGACCTTTTTCTGTTAAACTCCTCTGTGAAGCAACCATGATAAGCAGCCTGCAGGGTCCAAATCCTGGCATTAAACACTGTGCCTACTCTGCTGTGCAGCACAACCACTTTCTAGGTGAGGATCCATGGAGTTGGGACTTGGCAGTAACAACGAGGTCCAGAGCACACAGTGGATTTGCTGCCTGTGAGTGGCAGGACAGTGGCAGGAGAGTGGCAGGAGAGTGGCAGGAGAGTGGCAGGACAGTGGCAGGACAGTGGCAGGACAGTGGCAGGACAGTTCTTTTCTTTCTGTTTCAGTCACTCAGGCTTTGCACTGGTTTGGGGCTCTCTGCTTACCACCCCCAGATGCACCCTGCAGCACAGGCCAAGTTGCAGTGGTGCAAATGCAGGCTGAGGGATCCCTTCCTGCAGTCTGCAGCCTGGAGATTCTGCCAGCTCAATAGGAAAGAAGGAAGACAGGGAACTGCCCACAGCAGCATAGGCAGGTTTTGTGCCCTGCTCATTCGTATGACCCCATCCTTGCCACTGGAGACAGCCATGGAAGAGGCTCTGCTGCTGCCTTCCAGCAGGGAGCTGCTGGGGCACATTGCAGAGCAGCTCTGGCTCAGGAGGACCTGAGCAGTTGCTGCTCTTGTGCCTGCACAGTGATTTTCCTCCCCCTCTTTCTTCTTTCTCGGTCACATTGCTGCACTGCACTGCTACATTTCTACTCTTTGGTTAAATATTCTCTTCCCATTCTGCAGTGGCTCCTGAAATCAGAGTGGAGAGCTGCTGGGAACAGCCCATTTATGGAAAGGAAATCCAGAGCAGCCATGGAGCAAGCACACAGCAATAAGGGCTGAGGCAGATGCAGGAATGGAAACTAATTTTAGTTATTCCATTGCAAGCTCATCACACTGTCAGTGTCACACTCCTCTTTATCTGCCATCTCACACCCAACACTGCCTCACGCCGCAGCTATCTCCTGACAGGGACCACTCTGGGGCATTTTCATCATAATTCCATGCCTGTCTTTTGGAAAACTCCACAGCACCTTCCTCAGGAGGGTGGTGAGGCACTGGGACAGGCTGCCCAGAGAGGCTGTGGAGGCTCCGAGTGTAGGAGTGTCAATAGCCAGGTTGGATGGGGCTTTGAGCAGCCTGGGCTAGCAGGAAATGTCCCTGCCTGTGGCAGTGGGGCTGGAACTGGGTGATCTTTAAGGTGCCCTCCACCACAAACCACTCTGTAACTGTGTGGCACGCAGGAAAAAACCCAAAGTACAAATCTCCTCCTGTCAGTGCCGCAAGATAAAACCCTGCTGGGAAACAACTGAATTCAGCTAAAAGACAACCCAAAATGTGGTAAATTCATCCTGCAGCCTGGGGCAAAGGGAAGCTGCTTTTCCAGCAGAGCACTCCATGGGCATTCCTCACCTGGCCAAGCCCCAGTAGGGGCTCAGTGGAGTAGGTTTGGAAAGTCAGCAGGAGCTGGTTTGTGGCCGCAGTGCCCTTCAGGGTGGTGCTGCTCAAGGAGTTATCAATCGCAGAGCAGAAACGCAGGGGCAGCAGGAATGCCTGAGCTGGAATTGTGTCCCTAATGAGCCACCCGGGCAAGAGGACACCCCCGTGGTGCAGGGAGATGTCAGAGCACTGCACACAGCCTGCTCGTGGCTTTGCACAGTGATGTCTGCAGGGTGTGGATCCACAGAAAACGTGTCTGGGTTTAGCAGGGCTGGCAGAGGTCAGAGCCCAGCCTGGGTGCCAAGGCAGCCTCCCCGCCAGGCATTGCCGCTCGCCCTCGGCCTCCCCGCCAGGCAGCGCCGCTCGCCCTCGGCCTCCCCGCCAGGCAGCGCCGCTCGCCCTCGGCCTCCCCGCCAGGCAGCGCCGCTCAGCAGACCAAGCTCTCGCTCAGACGGAAGTGACCCCAGAGAAACTCCTCTGGCTGTAGAATTGCTCACCTGGGCTGACCAAACAGCAGAGAGATTTTGCCTTGGTGTCTGAGGGGGGAGCAGGTGCAGCCCTCAGCAGAGAGAAGAGGCTCAGCTGCAGACCTCAGTGCATTCTGGGGCAGTCCTCTTACATCCAAACCTGGGGCCTTGGGGTGTTTTCAGCCACTGTTAGAGAACCTCTTTGTCAGTGCTGTGGCTAAATTCTAACCTGCCAAGTCACACATATAAGATGGAAAGAAGGAAGGCAGGCCTGAGCTGCTCTGCCTTAGGGCCTTGTGGCTCCACTGTAGTGTTACTGCATAGTCACACAATCACAGAACAGATCTGCTTGGAAGAGTCCTCCGAGCTCATCCAGCCCAACCTTTGACTCAGCACTGAAGGCTCAGCACTAAACTGTGTCCTTAGGTGCCAGGTCCACAGGCTGCTGGAACACCCCCAGGGATGGTGACTGCAGCACTGCCCCGGGCAGAGCATTCCAATGCCAGAGAACCTTTTCAGTGCAGAAACATTTCTTAGCATCCAGCCTGAGCCTCCCCTGGTGCAGCTTGAAACCAGTTCTTCTAGCCCTGTCCCTTGGCATCAGGGGGCAGAGGCTGCTCCCTCCTCACTCCAACCTCCCTGCAGGGAGCCGCAGAGAGCAATGAGCTGTGCCCTCAGCTTCAGCCTCAACACCCCCAGCTCCCTCAGCCCCTCCTCACAGCCCAGCTGCTCCAGGCCCTTCTCTGGCCTCATTGCCTTTCTCTGGACATGCTGCAGAACCTCAGTGCCCTTTCTGTAGTGAGGGGCCCAGAAGTGAACACAACACTTGAGGTGCGGCCTCACCAGTGCTGAGGGGGACGATCGCCTCCCTGTCCCTGCTGGCCATCGTGTTTCTGATACAAGCCAGGATGCCACTGGCCCTCTTGGCCCCCCAGGCACACTGCTGACTCATGTTCAGTTGACTGAGCCTAGAGCTGTTCTGCCACGCTCTGTGCTATACAAGTAAGGAAGAATGGAGCTCTTCCCAAAGAGCTTCCTCTGCAACTCCAATGTGAAGCCTCAGCTCTAAGGGGAGTTCCGAGGAGGGCAGGGCTGTTACCTTTAAGGAGCTGATCTCTGCCCTTCAACGGCTCAGGGCAGAATCTGCGTCTTGGCTTGAGGTTTGTGCGGGTGGAAGTTGTTCACACACAGCAAAGGAAGTGGGACACAGGAGGCAGAAAGAAAGGGCAGCTCCTCTCTGGGAAGAAACTTGTCCTAGCTCCAAGTGTCCCAGCGCAGAATGTTTACAAAATGCTCATTAGGGGAAGGGGATTGCGAGATAGCAGCGATTCTGGTGCGCAGCTTCCACCCCACCAGATAAGAGAGGCAAGGCGACCACGGAAGGGAGCGAGCCATATCCAATTACCGAGACCTGGTTTTGGGGAGGGGGAAGGGGCAGACAGGCAGGACGGATCACAAGTTTCAAGACAAGAGCTTCCAAACTTGTCATCTCCCTGTGACACAAGCAGCGCACAACCCAGGGGATAAAACCTCCGCTTAGCCCCTCCGAGCGCCAGAGCTGGTGCAGCGCGCTGGGGGCTCCGGCACAGACATGGATTCCGTAGTCCTCCCGCTGTGGGCTGTGCTCTCCCTCTTGGGTCACCTTGCCACTTGCAGCCCCATCCTCAGCTTGGAGCACTCTTCCTTGGAGGAGGATGTGCCCCTCTTCGACGAGATCCTCTCCGAGCAGGATGGTGTCGATTTCAACACCCTGCTTCAGAACATGAAGAATGATTTTTTGAAGACCTTGAACCTCTCTGACATTCCCCTGCACGAGTCGGCCAGGGTGGACCCCCCTGAGTACATGCTGGAGCTCTACAACAGGTTTGCCACCGACAGGACTTCGATGCCCTCGGCGAATATCGTCAGGAGCTTCAAAAACGAAGGTAAGAGCCTTGCACCTCTGGGAGCAGCAAACAGAAATGACCACTTCTGTAGTCACCACGGGATGGGTTTGCCAGGCCTGGAGTGTGAACCACACCAGGGGCACAAAGGCCCTTCGGTGAGGGTGGCACTGGGAAGAGGCAGCTAACACTGCCCCTGCCAGCGTCACCTCTCGTGCAGTGCCTGCCTGGTCCTCTGCTTCTCAGACCGTCAGGCTTGGGGGGAAGATGTTTTCTTTCATGTTTGGGCAGCACCAAGGCTAACCTGGGTGCCTCATCTGCCTGCTCCCCAGAGTGCTGCACATCCTCTGCCGTTACCTGATGGACTTCTCAAGTGAGTACCTTTAGACTAGGGCAAGAAATGTTTTGGCACACACTTCAGGGTGCAGCATTTTCCTACCACGAGCTTAATCGTTCCTGTTAACAGCCTCTCACTACAGCCCCTCGGGGGGTCTGTAACATTTTCTTCCTCTGGCGTCTGATCAGAGCCCAGCAAATTACAGCCCAGGTGAAGCAGGCTTCACCCTTCTAGGTTTTGCTTTGCCAAAATATTTCCTACTTCAAAACCAAACCAAAGAAACAAACAAAACACACACACAGAGAAACCCAAACAAACCACCCAAAAGAAACCAAACAAACCAACCCAAAAGAAGCTGAAGAAGCCTAATTGTGGCCATAGGTGGTTCCTTGGCAGGTTTCTCCTCCATCATTTCCTCTCAGCTCACCGAGGGCAGAGTAAAGTTTCTGTGCTCGTGTTCAGTGCCTCCTGTTAAAAAAGATCTGCAGCTAAACAATCCCAAAGGCTGCTTGCCCCAGGTGGCAAACACAAGTACTTGGGTTAGTTTTAATTACTCAGGGGCACACCCAACTATTCTTATTGCTCTTTGCTAGTCTAATTAACCAATACATTAATAAGCAGCAATAATTAAGAAAGTCGTTGGTGCTTTTTCTCTAACCTTTGCCATTTGGAATGGTGGATTACCAGGAGAGGCTACCTGCAAGCCAGGGCAGGTTTGCCCTACATGAGGTGTGAAGAGATGATCCCAAAGCTCTGTTCTGCTCTGTCCCTCCCTCAGGCCCCAGCAAGGGGCTTCTGGTTTCATGGCTCAGATCTGCTACACTTATTCTTTTCTGTGGTCTGGAGAAATCCACTGAAAGGTTGGTGGCAAACCCTTCCCAGCCGCCGGCGAGCAGTTGCTGATCTGCCCTCAAGCCTGTCCCAGCTCATCAACACCAATGAGGAGGCTGCAGGAGCACAAAGGATCATACAATTGTCAGGGCTGGAAGGGATCCCAAGGATCAACCAGCTCCAGCACTCTTTCCCATGGGCAGGGACACCTCACCCGAGATCAGGGTGCTCAGAGCCACATACAACCTGCCCTTGGAAAGTTCCAGGGATGAGGCTCCCAGCACCTCCCTAGGGAATCACAGAACCACCAAACTAACCAGGCTGGGAAAACCCTTTGAGGTCATCGAGTCCAACCCAGCAGCCAGTACCTTCTAATCAGCTAAACCCTGGCACTGAGTGGGAGCTGTGGTTCTTTTGGAAAATGAAATGGGAATAAAGCTGCCAAGTGCAGCATGGTAAAGAGTTACACACAGCATGGCTTTGGTGACAGAAATCTGAAATCCTGCCACTGGTGAACACAGCACTCAGGTCTGCAGCACTGACAATGGTCCAGGCTGCCCAGCTCCCAGTGACACACAGAGGGGCTGACAGCTCTCTGCCCTTCCTCCCTCTGACATTTAATGCCTGGTTCATCGCTGCAGAAGCTCTGCACTGGATGGGGTAAATGTGGCTTAACCTGCTGTCATTTCAGCATCTCTCTCACCTCCTCCAGTCCAGACCAGCAGGATGTGAAGTGAGGCTGCTGGTGTTCAAACAGCTCCATTGACACAGGCAGTCAGAGGCTTTAGGGCTTGTTGAGTCCTGTCTAATGAGCAGCTGCCCACTTCCTGCTGCAGAGCTCTTCTGAGAGAGAAATTAATTACTTGTAATGATCAGAAACAGACCACAGAAGTTTGGGGGTTTTTTTTCAGCTCTTTGCTTTAACCCAAGGACTGCAGCAGCTCTCTTGTAACAGGGACTGCAATCAGTTCTCAAAGCATGAATAAAGGTTTTCAGGGAAGCTATGGATTCTAGATCTCCCCTCCTGACCACCCTCGGGGTGTGCTGCTATCAGCAGGAGACATTTCACCCCATGAACTTCCCAGCTCAAGAGCAGAGTCTCATCCTGACTTGGGAATGAACCTTCTCATGCCCTGCTAGCACTCAGCTGGCTTCGTGTTCATGGTGTGGCCCTCCCCTGCCTCCTGGTGAGCTCCTTGAGCTCCTCTACCATATGACCTAGTGGCAGTCCTCCACCTCTCATCACATCTAATCATGCTTTAACATATCAAGCTCCAGGAACTCCCAAGGATTACTTCCAGTATGCAGATTATAGCTGAGCTTGAGCAGCTTGCACAGCTCCCACCCTGGCACTGGGCAGAGCACATCCATCTCCCAGCTTCAGCAGTAGGCAGGCAAATGGAGGCAGAATCACCTCCTGGCTCTTAGGAAAGAGCAAAATGGACAAAGAAAGGCAACAGCAGAAAACCCCCAAACCAAAATGAAGCAGGACAAGTCCTGTGCTGTAGTTAACTCCTTGCTCGAATGTGCTGATGGAGCATGGCCAAACCTGGCAGTTTTAGCAGTGCCATTTTTCTCCAAGCATACCAAAGCTGGAGAAGCCAGGGAGGAAGGCAGCAGTGGGTTGCCAACAGCTCACCTCTGCAGAACTGGTGGCTGTGTCCTGATGTGTCTGTGAGTGAGGAGTAGCCAGCAGAGCAGCTCGGCAGCAAAGCCCCCGGGCAGTGCATGCTGCCTGTGTGTAAACAAACAGTGCAGTCAGCCTGACCGACAGGCAGACACTGTGCTGAGGTGTCTTATGGACTGAAGCTGCCAGAAGTGGCTGAGCACAGCTGCTTGGCTGCTTGCTTGGAGCCCAATGAGCCTGTGGCAGGACTGCTGTTGGCTGGTGACTCACATGGATGGTCACCACCAGGACCCTTTGCATCTTCCAGAGCAACCTTTCCTCCCTTAGTGCTTGTTCCTTAGTGCTTCTTCCTGAGGGACCTTCCAAGAGAAAGAAGCACTTCTGACACAGAAAGGCAAAGCAAACAGATCCCCAGCCTGCTGGCCTCACAGGTGCAGCTTCTATGTCACCCTGTCACAGTCACTCCAATCCCACATCCTCCTTCCCTCCCACAGTGTTGAGTATTTTCCCTCATTTTTTAAATAGTTGCTGTGTAGAAACCTAGAAGTGATTTCGAGTTCAGGTTTAGGCAGCAGATTTTTAGTATGGAATCCTTTCAGGTGACTGGGAAGGCCCTGGAGGAGGAGGATCCATAAATCCAGGCTTATGGTCTTTAGCATGTCTGGGATCCTGCTATCCTTAGGCTTCTAAAACAAAGTTGGCCTCTTTCCCCAGTATGGTTTGGGGACATGGTAAAAGAATCTCCTGGAACTGTTTGACTGAAACTGAGCAATTCAAGGTCAGGCTCAATGAGGCTCTGAGCAACCTGATCTAAGGGAGGATGTCCCTGCTGAGTGCAGGGGCTTGGACTAGAGCACCTTTGGAGGTCCCTTCCAACCCTACCCACTCCGGGGCAGCAGCAGGGTTGCAGACTGCCTCGGCCCTTCTGAAATATTTCATCTTGATCATTTCCAGACTCTGCCTCCCACCCCGCTGGTGTCACAGGAATTCGGAAGTACCCTCTGCTCTTCAACGTTTCCATCCCTCACCACGAGGAGATTGTCATGGCAGAGCTCAGGCTCTACACCTTGGTGGAGCAGGACCAAATGCTCTACGAAGGGCTGGACAGGAAGGTCACCATTTTCGAGGTGCTGGAGAACGACCACGCGGGGGCAGGAGAAGAGAGAAGAATAATGGCGCTGGCATCCAGGCACATCTACGGCACGAGCAGCGAGTGGGAGACCTTCGAGGTGACCGAAGCCATCAGGCGCTGGCGGAGGGCAGGGCTGACCACACACCGGCTGGAGGTGCACATTGAGAGCAGGGGAGGGGAGGAGCAGCGCGGGGAGGGGGAACTCGACATCGACATCCACTCGGAGGCCAAGCACGAGCCCCTGCTGATCGTCTTCTCCGACGACCAAAGCAACGACAAGAAAGAGGAGAAGCAGGAGCTGAACGAGATGATAGACCACGAGCAGCTGCTGGAGCTGGAGAACCTGGAGGTTGGGAATTTCCACGGGCAGCCTGGCGAGGAGGCTCTGCTCCAGATGCGCTCCAACATCATCTACGACTCCACCGCCCGCATCCGCAGGAACGCCAAAGGCAACTACTGCAAGAAGACTCCGCTCTACATCGACTTCAAGGAGATCGGCTGGGACTCCTGGATCATCGCCCCCGCGGGCTACGAAGCCTACGAGTGCCACGGGGTCTGCGCCTACCCCCTGACGGAGCACGTCACGCCCACCAAGCACGCCATCGTCCAGACTTTGGTTCACCTGAAGAACCCCCAGAAAGCCTCCAAGGCCTGCTGCGTGCCCACCAAACTCGATCCCATCTCCATCCTCTACCTGGATGCAGGGGTGGTCACCTACAAGTTCAAATACGAGGGCATGGTGGTGTCAGAGTGCGGCTGCAGATAGTAGCAGGGAAGGCAATGCGCAGGGGGGCGCGGGGTGGTGGTGGGGGAGGGGAGTATTTAATGATTCAGTTTGTAAATTTGTACATTTGGGAGTTCCTATTTAATGAGGTTATTTAATGAGGCATGTACAGATCATGTATGTTTCCTGCTGTGGGGAACAGGCAAAGTCATGCAGAAGCACAGGATGAGAGAGGTTGGAAGGGACCTCCGGAGATCATCCACTCCAATCCCCCTGCCAAAGCACCCAGAGCAGGGCACACAGGAACACATCCAGGTGGGTTTTGCAAGTCTCCAGGCAAGGAGACTCCACAACCTCTCTGGGCAGCCTGCTCCAGGCCTCTAGCACCCTCACACCAAACATTCTCCTTATGCTGAGGTGGAACCTCCTGGGTTCTATCTTGTACCAGTTGTTCCTTGTCCTGTCACTGGGCACCAGTGAGAAGAGCCTGGCCCCTTCCTCTTTATACCCACCCCTTGGGTATTTATAGCCATTGATCAGGTCCCCTCTCAGCTCCAGACTAACCAGCCCCAGGGCTCTCAGCCTTTCTCCACAGCAGAGATGTTCCAGTCCCTTCATCATCCTCACAGCCTCCACTGGACTCTCTCCAGCAGGTCCCTGCCTCCCTTCAACTGGGGAGTCCCAAACTGGACACTGTGTATATTTTGTTCCAGTGCTTGCTTCTTGCTGTTCTTTGCTGCCCAACTCACGACCAAGTCTCTCTTGTTTCCCACCAGGGCACAGAGCAGATACTGGATTGTTTGGGGAGGTTTTTAGTGCCCAAGGGGCATATTCCAATTCCCAGAAATAAAAGCATCCTTTTGTAGTTTATAAATGGTCATTGGCACCTCCAGGGGTTTCCAGAGCTGCCAAAGCCAGGTCAGCTACAGGCAACATGCCCCTGGGCTGCTCAGTTTTGTGCAAGATCTTCACACACTCAAAGTGGGTTTGGAATTCATCTCTGAATTTCTCATGTCCAAATAATTCTCCAGCTCCCGAACTGCCAAGGCACAACAAAGTGTTAGAACTTTTCTTTAATCCTTTCTTTAACTGAGACAGGGAAAGATGAAAGGTAACTGGCAGGGATGTTTTGGCACCTGGGCCAGAAGGGATCCATTTCCTCTCCCATCTTCACAAAGAAAGTCCTGGGCCCAGGAGCAGTGCCAGGCGTGGGCATGCTTAGTGCAGAATCCCCCTGGGCAAAGCAGCGCTGGCTGAGCCGTGTGCTGCCGCTGGAGGGGCAGAAATAAGTACAGCAACTCTCCTGACTCTGTGAAGCTGTACCAGTCTGTACCAGCTCCAGAACCAGTGCCCTGCCCTACACCAGAGCCCTGTGGCACAGCTCGAAGGCCGAGCAGCAGCGCTGTGTTGGGTGTGCGCAGAGCTGGACTCGATGCCAGCCAGAGAGGATCTCCCCTTCACCTCTGGGCTCAAGTCGTCAATTCATGAGGGTCCTGCCTTGCCCCCCCCATTTCAACAACCCCTGGTGGAGTCACATGCCATGTTCCTGCCACTCCTCTGCACCAGAGGGTGCTGATAAGGAGGTGTTGGGGCTGAGCAACCACAGCTCCCTCACTTTATTTATACTAAGCTGCAAATTTGTCAGATTCTTGGGAAAGTGCAAGTGACGCCGACTGCTGCAGCCCTGCTCTGCTGCCCCCGGGGGCTGCTCTACACTTTTAAGGGAAAGTTATCTCCCCTGGAAGTGATAAAGGCCTTTGGAAGACTCACTCTGACACTTCGTGGGAATGAACACAAGAGACTTTGTCCTGCACCGACTGCAAGGGGTTTCACCTGTTTTCACACCCACTCTTCTGTGCTCCCCATAATTTATTGATCTATTTATTGACTGCCTGCCTTTGTAATATAATGTAGAATACAGAATGGTTTATTTTGGGGCTTGTGTGTAACTCCACTTGGATAAAACCTTGCACCCATCCTACCCGACAGCGAATCTCTCAGTTGTGTTGCGCTGCACAGGGCTTGGGATCTCCGAGTGGTTTTCTCCCCTAGGCAAATGCTGTGTCCCAGGTTCCTCCCTCGCTGCCAGAACCTTTCCCTCTCTGCAGGGACTCTGTCATAGGCTCAGGTTGAAAGGGAGCTCAGAGATCACCTACTCCAACACACCCCTCCCCACCCCACTATGGGCAGGGACACCTCTCAACTAGACTCAGCTGCTCAAGGCCTCACCCTACCTGGCCTTGAACATCCCCAGGGAGGAGACATCCATAGCCTCCCCGGGCAGCCTGTTCCAGACTCTCACCACTTTCACACTGCAGAACTTCTTCCACAGCTCCAGTCTAACCCTGCTCTCCCTCAGCTTCAAACCATTCCCCCTTGGCCTGTCCACACACACCCTTATGAAGAGAGCTTCTCCAGCTCTCCTGTAGCTCCCTTCAGGTACTGGCAGGCAGCTCTAAAGTCCCCTGGAGTCTTCTCCAGGCTGAACACCCTCAGCACACTCAGCCCATCCTCATAGCAGAGGTGCTGCAGCCCTTGGATCATCTTTGTGGTGCTCCCCTGGACTCACTCCAGCAGTTCTGTGTCCTTCTGGCAAACCGAACGCTCCAACAGCGCTCTGGGGCGGGAAGGTCTCACCTCTCCTGCAGGGCTATTGCTGCTCTCAGTGCTCTTTGTGCCATTTACTCCAGAGCTGGGCAGCCTCTGCTGCTCATGTTTGCTCACAGGGAGCTGCCCAGCGGGGCTGAACCTCTGCCTGCTGCTGCAGATCTCACGCTCTGAGCGCCTGGCACCGAGGGACCTTCCCCTGCGCCGCAGTCGTCCCCTGCGGCTCATGGCACGTCGGAGCCTGGTGAGAGGTGTGAGATCTTGCTCTGCTGACATGAGCTGCAGCAGCCAGCGGTTGAAGTGTGACCACACAGGTCCTTTCAAAGCCATCCACCCTCCTTATGAAGCCATTTGCCAAGACAAACCATTCACCTTGTTAGGAGCGATAATCCAGCACGAGGGAGATAATCCAACATTTGCTTTTATCATCTCTTTTCTGCGGCCCTTCCCGTGGCAGTGATCTGTGTGCACTGAGCAGTGCCAGCCTGGGCCCGGGTCTGTGCCTCAGAAACAACACAAGTGCTCACCTGGGCATTTCCATCATTCCTCAGCACTCCTGGCTGCCTGGGGAGGTCTGCAGGCTGGCAAATGTGACACCCATTACAGGAAGGAGGCCCCGGGGAAGTACAGACCTGTCAGCCTGACCTCAGTGTTGGGGGGGAAAAAAAAACAACCAAAGCAAACCAAAACCAAATCAAAAAGCCAAGAGGGGAAGGTTTCCTGACACTTGAACATCTGCTTCAAGCATTTGAAAAACTACAGCCCAGTGTTAATTTAAACTTCCTTATAACCCAGCACAACACTTGGAATGCAAAGGCTGTTAATAGGATGGGAACCAGGGTGGTGGTGGTGGCTTCCTTACTATATTGGGAAACAAAGCCAGGACAAAAGCAGCCCGAGATAGAGGTTTTGTTTACACTGCTGACCCATCTGTCTTCATTAATGCACTATTTACAGGAAAAGTTAGAAAAAAAAAAAAGAAAAAGAAAAAGAAAAAGCAGCTTCTGCTGCCTCTTCGATTGCAGCAGCAACAGCTACAAGACCAAGTGGCTCGTTTGGCCCTGACTTAAAATGGAAGTGCTTATCAGCACCCCTCGGGAGGAGAGGTTTATTACATGGAGTGGGTTACAGCTCAGGGCTAGAGCTGGGACTCAGCAGCTCGGCCACAGCTATGAATCTCTAAGCACAGGCAGCCCTGGGAGTGCAGAGCAGTCAGGGAGATGCCCACAGGGCAGAACACAGAAAGCAGCCACAAAATGAGACCCAGGTCCCAGCCTGCAGTCCTGCTCTGGAGTCTGAGGGGGGAACAGGGTGGGGTCTGTCCTGCAGCAGTGACATTTCCTAGGTGCTGGAAGAGACCTCCACCCAGTCCAAGCCCCCTGCCAAAGCAGGGGCACCCAGGAGTGCATCACCCATCCCAGCCAGCACCCACAGGTGATGTTAGAGTAACCATCAGCACTCTGCCCTGCCTAACTGGGGGGCCACCAGGCCCCCCAGCCTTTGATCCCCTTCCCAGTCACCCAGTGTGTGCCATAGGGACTCACCAGAGACAACAGGAGGAGGATCCTCTGCCCACTTGGGCAAGCTTAGGAAACCCTTCCTGGAGTCGATTTAAAAGAGGAGTGGGCAGGGAGAGCAAAGTGGTCACACCTGGGGTGGGAGGAGACTGCAACAGCACCCAGGTGCTGTGGGTTTGGGGATAAAAGGGGAAAATGCAGTGTGGGGTGGGAAAGGGAAGGTGGTGCTGAGAGGAGGGAGATGGAGAGGAAAAAGATGAAGATGAAAAGAGGAAGGAGATGGGGAAAATAGGAGATGAAGAGGAAATGAGGGAGATGGGGGAGAAGTGGGGTAAAAACAATAATAAAAATTAAAATTGGACTGTAGAAAAAAAAAAAAAGGGGATCCTGCTCTGGCAGGGGGATTGGACTGGACTGGATGATCTTTCAAGGTCCCTTCTAGCCCCTAACATTCTGTGGTTCTGTGTTTCAGGTGGGGCTTGAAATGAGACTCCACAACCTCTCTGGGCAGCCTGCTCCAGGCTCCAGCATCCTCACACCAAAGGAGTTTCTCCTCGTGTCGAGGTGGAACCTCCTGGGTTCCAGTTTGTGTCCTGCTGGCCACACCTTTCTTGATGTACCTCAGGATGCCACTGACCCTCTTGGCCACAAGGTCAAGACCCCCCTGGCCAGCTGACATTCCTACAGCTGGCAGGTGCTGCTGTGCTCTGGCTGCCAGGCATCTCACCCCTGCCTTGCTCTGCCTCACCTCTCTGTCCCTCTCCACCTGCTTTCACATGGGCAGGACACTCTTGGGTCGAGGCACATCTCCACACACCATTCCCTGTGGGAGCAGGACACGAGGCACAGCCTCCTCAGTGAGGAGCTGCCTGCTGGGGAGAGGCAAAGCTGCTGAAGGCAGCAGCTGCTGGAAATGCTGCTGCTTTTTCCCAGCTGAAAGAGGGAAAAATCCACCTTTGGATATCCTTGTCAAGGAGATGAGCAGCAAAAGGAGGTCCTGCTCTCCCTGCCAAGGTCTTGGCAGCACCTCCTGCACATTTGCTTTCAGATGTGTGCTTGTAAATGCCAATTTACTCTCCTGCCTCTTGAGGAGTCACTTCAGATGTCAGTAAGAGCAGGATTTGAGCTGGTGATTAGCCATGAAAGTTTCTGCTTTCGAGCCCATCTGAGCTCGCAGCACTGCTGGCAACTCTGCTTGGGCTGTGGCTGCACCTTCCCAGCAAAGTGAGTTTCTGTTTAGAGCCAGAAAACAGAGAAGAGTTTTGTTAACAACAACTGCAACAGACCCAGCCCAGGGGCAAAGAGCTCCTGATGGGAGCAGGAAGTTTGCTGGCTCGTTGGTTACGTGCTCAGCGTGGGTCTGCTCACAGCACAGATTGATCAACCCCTGGTGCAGCACTTCCAGGGCTTAGCAGGAGCTTTGATTGCAGTTTTTTAAGTAAACAAAGGAAATCTGAAGGATAAAAGCAATCAGCATGGCTGCAATAAAGGAAATTATAAGAGAGGAATGAATTTCCGTGACACAGAGCAATGCTTCCTGAGGAGTGGGTTCTGCCCTGGCTCCAAATATGGCATTTTCTGTGGCCACCCAAGACAGGGCCAGCAGGGACAAGATTCTGTGTGTCAGTGCAGCAGGGCAGCTGCAGCAGCAGTAATTCCACCTTAGTGTAGCTGCACTCCGCAGCCACTGCAGGGCGAGGGGATGCTGGCAGCAGCTCCAGAGCTCCCCAAACTGAGTCCTCCAGCTCCGTGCTGCTGAGGCTGTCCAGGCTGTGAGCCTCGGGTGGTGTTGAAAAGCTATGTGTGAAGTTAAGTGAGCAGGTTTAAATACAGGGTGGTCTCTGAAATCAAGTACAGTAGCTAACTAGCAACAGCAGCTAAACAACAGCCCAGCCTGCCACAGCTCCCAGCCTTATGTTGGCTTTGCTGTAGCAACTCCTTATCTCCCTGGAGATTAGAGCATTTTAGATCAGTTGTTGTGAGATTGGGTGGAATCCATTTCCTGAGCTGTCACCACTGCCTAATCAGCCAACCTCCAAATGCAAAGCTTTGGGAGAGTGGGAAAGCAAAACCTGGCCCTGCTCTGTTTGCTGTTCTCCTTAGCAGCTCCTAGGTGCCCAGCTCAGGACACTGACACAGCCTGAAACACAAGCAGCTGACCCTTGAGCAGAGCAAGCTTCTCACTGTGGGAAAAATGAGTTTCTACAAGCACTGGTGGCTGGCACAACTCTTCACCAGCTCCTGCTTACTGTGCCTGCTCCTCACAGCTCTGCACTCTGAGTCCCAGCCTGGATTCCCCCACGGGTTCCAGTGAGAGTGAGGATCCACAGGGAAGAGATCCACGTGGTTAGAAGGCTCATGAGCTGGTCCAGCTGTTGGAGCAGTTGATCCAGTTGAGGATGTCCCTGCTTACTGCAGTGGGAGTTGGACTGCTTGACCTCAGAGGTCCCTCCCAACCCAGGAAATACCCTGGCAGCATGCAAATACAACCTGCTGCCCAAACCTTCACTTCTAGCTTTGTGCCAAGCAAGCTGCCTCCAGCCACAGTTCCTTCCTTGCTGAGCTCCCTCCTTCTCCCTCAGGATTTCCCAGCTCACATTCTTCCATGCTCCTGTGCAGGCCTCTGCCAGCCAACAACTTACCCCAGCTGCAAATGTGGCCAATAACAATGATGGCTTCCTCTGTCCACCCTAATTAGTGCCTTGGAGATAAGCAGCATGGCCTGAGCAGCGAGGCTCAAGCAGAGGGAGGGAGCAGGCAGGGGGAGCAGCCTGAGGATGCCCTTCGTGGGCCTGAGCCCTTCCTGCCAGAGCTGCCACAGGCACTCCTCTGTGACACTGCTCAGGGCACTGCATGCAGCACTAATGAGCTCCAGGGCAGGCAAACAAGGGCCTCAGAGAGCTCCCCAGGGCTGCATTAACCTCTGCACTTACTGCCAGAGCAAGGAGGAATTTCTGAGAGCAAGCTGCTGGCTCAGCCAGAACCTGCTGCCCGCTGCGGTTGGCATGCACAGGGGCACACAGCAGCCTTGGAGGGGCTGAGCAGCCCCTGGGAAACAACAGCAGCTCTGGCAGCAGATGAATCCACTGTGCCCACTCCCAGCTGTCCTGGTACCAACAACCATTGCTAACTCCCATTCTTGCATCCTTCTTCCCAGGGTAAAACCCAGAGCCTTCACTGCTGGCACCAGCACCAGCCTCTAGGTTTCCAGCAGCCCCTCTGGGCTGCCTGCATGCCACTCTCCAGCTGCTGCCACAAATGTTGTTGCTGTAGTTATTGTCACTAAGATATTAGGAAGAAATTCTTTATATTAAGGGTGGGCAGACACTGGAACAGGTTGCCCAGGGAGGCTGTGGATGTTCAAGGCCATGTTGGGTGAAGCCTTGAGCCACCTGGGCCAGTGGAAGATTGAAGATCATCTAGTCCCAAGCCCCCTGCCATGGATTTGGAACTTGAGGATCTTCAAGGTCCCTTCCAACCCAAACCATTCCATGACTCTGTGACTATCCCTAGCAGAGATTGTGTCTGCCTCTGCTTCATATGTGCCCTGTAGACATTTTCAAAGGCTTTGTTGCTCTTGTGTTGACTTTTGGAAAGCAAAACCTGTGTGCCCTTGCTGGCAGGACTTCCACCAGGTCAGCAGACAAGCTTGGTTTGGCTGGGCTGGTGAGTGCCAAGCAAACGCCTTTGGCACACCTGGCAGAGGCACTGCAAGGTTTGCACTGGTGCAGCCTCCCTTTGGTGGGCAGTGAGCTCCTTGCTGGCTGCTGCTGAAGCTAAGGGAGGCTGGGGATGAGGAGGTAAAACATGGTCACAGGTCAAGCAAAAATCAGTCTCCCCCTCTGAGCCCCCCAGCAGTGCCCTGCTAAGCCACAGCAGGTGCCAACCACGTTGGAGCTCTCCACGCTGTGGTGGGGCCCTGGAGTGCTTTGCTGGTGTCCTGCCACTCTCAGCAGCTTTACAAAGTGGGAGAAAGGCTCTGCCACAGTTTGATTTCTAAAAGCTGCCACTACCAGCCAGCATCTGCTGGGGGGAGCAGAGGCAGAGTGCCTGACAGGGATTTCATCTGCTGCTGCTGCTTCTCCAGAGCTGCTTCTGCTATCCTTGACCCTAAGCCAATGCCCTCCTGCTGCCAGCCGGGGGAAAGATCCAGTCTGAGCTAATGAGCTTCTAAACGTGCAGCCCTGCTCCCCTGCAAGCTCAAAGGGTGATTTATCCCCACTGCAGGCTTCCTTACACGGTGTGGGAGGGAGGCAGTGAGGGAGCAGGACGTTCCCACTCCCCCAGTGGAAACATCCCCTGCTGGGGTGTGACAGTGCCCAGTTTCCAGTGGTCATTTGCCCTCTCATGGGCAGTTTCCAATGGGCATTTGACCTTGGTGCTGCCTGTAGCTGTTGTGCCTGGAACAGCTGTCCTTGGGCTGACTTCATGATGAACTTTGAATGGGCACTTCCATCAAGTTGAGTGTTAAAAGGAGCACTGGAATTTTAGTGGCATCAGGAACATGGCTTGGCACCATCAGAAAATCCATCCTCTGGGCCTCAGAAAGGGCAAAGATGGCACCAAAAAGATTCAGAGCCTGGGGAATTGAGGGAGGGTCTCCTCCAGAGCATGCAGAGCACAGGGGGAGCCTCCCCAGCTGGGGGGCAGCCTGTGCTGGCCCTTGTCAGGGGCTGAGGAGGGAAAGAAGCCAAAGGAAAATTTCCGTCTCCCATGGGCAGAGGGCAGCTGCCAAGCTCCTCATCTCCTCACCAAGGCCAAACCCTGGCCCCTGCCTCGCTGCCTGCTTCCAAAGCTGCTTTGTAAATAGCTCCCTGGGTGCAGCAGGCAGCATCTTGGCCAGCTGATGAGATGGGAGGGAGGGAGGGAGGGAGGTGCCCCTGTGCCCAGCGCCTCTTATCGGGACACTGTGTCAAGAGAGAGCAAATCTCCCACCCTGCTTTTGCGCCTGATAAAGCAAATTCTCACAGAGCACAGCAGTGGCTGCTGGCAGTGCTGGGAGCCTCCTGCCCTCTGCTGCCAGGGCTCAGCAGGGCAGGCTGGGCAGGGCAGACCTCTTGGACAGGATGAGGTGTGACAAGTGAAGGGCTTCTTGTGGAGCTCCCTTCCATGGCAGGCTCAAGGAGTAAACAGGAGGTTTCCTTCACACTGAGCTCTCTGCTTGATGAATCCACAGATCCCAGCGTGGTGAGGTTGGAAGGGACCATCTGGAGACCAGCCTGTCACTCAGGGCATCAAGTCATGCCTGGCAGTTACCTACTGAGAACACTGCTGTGGAGGGAAGCAGCTGGGAGGGGGAACTGCTTTCGGTGGAGACCATGATGTGGTGAGCTGCTGGAAGCAGGAATTATCCATGGAAGAAGCTTTCAGAGCTGGAATCATAGAATGGGAAGGTTGGAAGGGACCTCAAGGATCACCCAGTCCAACCCCCTGCCATAGGCAGGGACACCTCCACTAGCACAGGGCACTCAGGGCCTCATCCAACCTGGCCTTGGACACCTCCAGGGAGGGAGAATCCAGGTGCAGCATTCTCCAGGGAGTCACTGAGGGCAGTTACCTGCTTGAGTAACTCAGCACTCCCAAACTGGCAGGGTTTTGTGCTGGAACAGATGAGCACTTTCTCCACAGCACTGCTTACCCAGACAGCTCCTGCCCCTACCCCCCCTGCCCCCATGCTGGTGCCCATTTGCTCAGGATGCTTCTTTCTAAGCAGTTTCTTTTCCCTCCAGACCAGTCTGATGGTCTGGCCTGGTAGCATCCCTGTGCTGCAGCAAGGTGGCAGGAAAGCACAAGGAAAGCAGGACACTGGCACCTTCCAGGGAGGCTTGGGCTGCCAGCCTGGCACCTTCCAGAGAGGCTTGGGCTGCCAGCCTGGGGCCTCTTTTTTACTCCCCACCTGGGTGCCCAACTGCTGAGGCACAAAGCCTCCACCTGGCAGCCTTTTCTTCTCCAAAGCTGCCTGCTTTGGGGGTATCTCCCAGCTCCCACGCAGAGGAAGGATGGATTGCATCTGGGCAGTAGCTGCATTCCTGGGGAGGACAGCATGTCCCTGCTGTCCCTGCTGTCCCTGCTGCTCCTCTGCTTGCGTGGAGCCACCCCCAGGGGCTGGCCACTCCTCCCGCAGTCCCCCTCGCCTCCCACCACGGCTTGCTGCTTTATGCAGTGGCCAAGCTAAAAAAGGAAAGTTCCTATCGTGCCAGGAGTGCAACTCTGATAAAATAGGAGGGGGGAGGTCAGCAGGAGTGTGACTGGCTGGGGGTCCAAAGGGAAGCACACAGGAAGGGCAATTTGCCTTTCTTGCCTCTCACACCTACCCACTGCTTGGAGAGGGTGAAGTGAATCCCCAAGGGCTGCAGGGAACAGCTAAGGGGAACAAACCAAAGTGGTTTTCTCTAATGCAAAGAGTGCCAGACACTGAGAGCAGGGTTGAAACCAGCTCTCAGGAGGGGCCCTGCCCTGCAATGCCTGGTTTAATGCTCTTGGATGCATTCAGGTCTGTAGGTTTAATTGCTCTAACTTGGAGGACATCTGAGGAGAATCCTCAGTGTGTCCTGGGAGTTCTCCTGCACTGCCACTGCTGCCAAGGGGCTGCTCCCATGGCCTCTGGCTGTGCACTCCAAGGGCCAACAGGGGTCACAACCTGCCTTTGGGGCAGCTCCCAAGCCTGCAGTGCCCAGCACAGGGTTAAAAAGGCTCTTTCTAGAGGCTTTCTTCTCTGCTCCCTGCGGCTGGCAGTCTGTTTGTGCAGCTGTATGGCAGCAGAGGATCCCCATGAGAACAGCTGGACACTGGAATGGGCTCCCAGGAGAAGCAGTGGAGTCTCCTGCACTGGGGACTCAGCTGGGCAGGGTGCTGGGCCAGCTCTACCCAGCATTTACCAGTGCTGGGTAATGAGTTGGACTTGGTGCTCTTAAAGGTCTTCTCCAGGCTGGACAGTTGCATGACTCTATTTGCAGAGGTCTGGGTGGGCACAGCTGTGCCCTTGTCTGTGGGAAAAGCTCACTTGTAAAGGCAGGAAAACCCTCCCTGTGCCACAGCAGCCAACAGCAATCCCCAGCCACACCAACAGTCATTCCCCTGAGACTCTTCGGCATTTCCAGCCCTTCTGACCTCTGTTGGCAGGTCTCTCTTTCACACAGGACCCAGTGCTCACGGGTGGAATATCTTCAGAGCCATGCCCGTGGTGTGCAGCAGCAGCCATGGCCTGGCAGGGGCTGCTGTGCCTATCTGCAGTGGAGGAATGTGCAGCTTGTCCTGGGCTAACGTCCACTTGTCCTCATCACAGCCACCCCTGAGCCCCAGCCAAGGCCTTCCCACGTCACTGCAGTCTGCTGGGGGCTCTGGAGCAGTTATTTGCCTCTTCACACTTTTGATCTTCCCAGGAAGGAGGAGAATGGCATCCACAGCACAGATGTTCACAATGTTTCTCCTAGACCCAGCTGGAGAAGTCTCTCCTTGAAGGACTCCTGAGCCTCGTGTCCAGATTAACAGTGAGTGCCCTGCAAAGGTAAAGGCTGAAAGAGCTCTGAACACATCCAGAGAAGCCTTGAAAGTCTCCAGAGGAGGAGGTTCCACAACCTCTCTGGGCAGCCTGCTCCAGGGCTCTGTTGCTGTCACACTAAAGAAGTTTCTCCTCACGTTGAGGTGGAACCTGCTGGGCTCCAGCTTGTGTCCTGCTGCCAGGTGCCACTGGGCAGAGCCTGGCCCCTTCCTCTTCACACCCACCCCTCAGATATTCACAGCCATGATCAGGTCCCCTCTCAGCCTTCTCTTCTCCAGACTAAGCAGCCCCAGGGCTCTCAGCCTTTCCCCACAGCAGAGATGTTCCAGTCCCTCCATCACCCCTGGCTGTAGCCAGCTGGGGTTGGGCTCTGCTGCCAGGCACCCAGGGGCAGAACATGAAGACACAGCCTCAAGCTGTACCAGGGTAGGTTCAGGCTGGATGTTAGGAAGAAGTTCTTGCCAGAGAGAGTGATTGGCATTGGCATGGGCTGCCCAGGGAGGTGGTGCAGTGCCCATGCCTGGAGGTGTTTGAGAGGAGGCTGCATGAGGCACTCAGTGCCAGGGCTGAGCTCATCAGAAGGTGTAGGTTGGACTCGATGATCCTGGACATCTTTTCCAACCTGCTTCATTCTGTGATTCCTCCTCACAGCCTCCACTGGACTCTCCCCAGCAGGTCCTTGTCTCTCTTCAACTGGGGAGCCCCAAACTGGACACAGGATTGCAGCTGAGGCCTCAGCAGGGCAGAGCAGAGGTGGAAGAGAACCTTCCCTAGCCCTGCTGGCCACATTTGTACTGAGGTAGCCCCGGATGCCCTTGGCCCTCTTGGCCACAGGGGCACATTGCTGTGCCATGCAGAACTTGCTGCAGAAAATGCAGAAGTCTAATTCCTGTGCTGGGCAGAGCTGCTGAGGGACTGCAGAAAGAGCTCCAGGCAGGGGGTGTGGAGGTGGTCTCCAAAGCAGCTGTAAGGAGCACTGAATCAAAATGCCTGAGCAGCCTGCAGAGGGGGTTGGGATAGTGTCGTTTGCACCTTGATAGCCACAGCACAGCCAGGCCTGCTGTAGCTGACCCCTTCTCAACACACCTGGCAGGCCGTGTGGGCATCTCTGGCTAAGAGCAGGAGCCACCTGGATGTGCCAATGCGGACGCCTGAGCCGTGGTGCCAGCAGCGTTTGCCACCCACCGGCCAGGCACACAGCGTGGTGGGCTGTGCCAGCCCAGACCCTGGGGCTTTTCTGTCTCCCCAGATGCAGGAGTTGTTGTTCCACTCAGAAGCAGTGTTGGTGTCTCCAGCAGGCTGGCAGGAGGGGTGCTTGCAGGTTGAGTTGTGTAGAGGCATAACCTGTCCTTAACCTGCCCTCCCGAGGGCAAGGTTCTCTGACTGAGCAGCAAGGAGTGGTGGCCTGTGCCACAGGTCCTCTGAGCAGCTGAAAGAGGAGGTGAAAAAACCTCTACAGAATACCAAGAGAGCCAAAAAATAGTTGTGACTTTCCCAGTTTCAGAGCACAAACCTGCCCCTAGCTTCCGGGCTCCTTCCTTCAAACCAGCCTGCAGTCAGCAGCAGAAGGCTGCGTGGCACAAGCCTCTGAACCTGCTTGGCAGTTCCTGTGGGTCCATGCAGCTGCATTTCCTCTCTGGGCACAGTTGGCTGCCTTCTCTTAGTTGCTTTTGCCATCAGCTTTGCTGGTGGGTTTAGAGAGCTTCTGAATCTCCTCCTCAAGCCTCCTGTTTGTCCTCTCCATGTCCTCCCGCGAGCGCTCCATGTCCAGCAACCTCAGCTCCAGCTCCTCAGACTTCTTCTTCTCCCTCTCTATCTCCTGATTCAGTCTCACCACTTTGGCCCAAACCTCATAGTTCTCCTTCTCGAGACTGCAAAGAGAAACAGAAGATGGAAGGATTGGATAAGAGGAGTGCCAGGAGGTCATCATTTGGCTTTTAAGGAGCCAAAGGCATCCTCTGTGCCATAAAGCAAAACCAGAAGCCAGAGCTGCTGATGCCCTGACCTTTGATGGGCACCTCCAGGGATGGAGACTCCACCTCCTCCCTGGGCAGCCTGTGCCAATCCCTGAGCACTCTTGCAGCAAAGAAATTGTTCCTCATCTCCAACCTGAGCCTTCCCTGGCACAGTTTCAGGACATTTTCTTTCCTTCTGCCACCTGATCCTAGGCAGAAGAGGCCAACCCCCATCTTCCTCAGAGCAAAGCCCATGGCAGGGGGCTTGGAACTAGATGATCTTCAACCTTCCACCTGCCCAAGGCCTCATCCAGCCTGGCCCTGAACACCTCGAGGGAGGTGGCAGCCCACAGCCTCCCTGGGCAACCTGTGCCAGTCGCTCCCCACCCTCACTCTCAAGAACTTCTTCCTCATCTCCAGTCTCAATCTGCCCTCCCTGAGCTTCAACCCACTGCCCCTAGTCCTGGCACTACAAGCCCTTGTCAGAAGTCCCTTCCCAGGCAGCTGCCCTCAGCAAGCTGCACCCTGCAGTGTGTTACCTTTTGAGCTGTCCCTCGTAGTCATTTTTCTGTGCCTCCATTTCCTTTTCCAGCTTCAGGATGATGCTTTGCAGGAACTCCCTGCTCTGCTGGTCAGGCTTGGAGACCTCAGTGGGGCTGCTGGTGGGACAGGCCATTTCCTTTGGCTGATGGCTGGGGCTGGGGCAGGGCAGGAATTCCTTCTCAAAGCTGGAAGGGCTGGGGCTGGGGCTGCTGCCCTCTGAGCTCTCCGCCTTGGGGGCAGGAATGTTGCTGTAGGTCGGAGCCCTGTGGAGGTCCAGCAGCTTGAAAAGATCATGAGACAAAGTTCTCTTGTGCCCCTCGGGCACCCCAGAGTGCACACTGCTCCCGGGGCAGCTTTTCCAGCTGCCACTCTTGTCACTGCTGCCCTCCTCCCCCGCAGGAGCAGCTGCCAGGAGAGTCCTGTTGGGTAAAGTCTGAGTCCTTTTTCTCGGCTGCATTTTCCACAGTCCCAGAGGATCTTTGGCTCTGTTCTCTTCTCCAGGTGCATTTGAGGTCACAGCTGGTGCAGGGGCACTTCTGGAGCTTGGGTCACCTCTCTGTAGAGCAAAGCCATGGACTCTCAAGAGCCCAGTGCTGCTGTGTGACCAGAGGCTGCTGTGGCAGCAGCATCACCAAGGAGCAGGCTCCGAGGTGCCCACAGCAGAGGCCACACAACTGCCAGCAAACATTTGGCTTCTGCAGCCCTGGCACCGCATGCCTGTGGCACAAGTCCCTCCCCAGCTCTCCTCACCGTTCGCCTCTGGATGGAGCTCTCGGCTGCGGGCACCGCAGGGTCCTCTGCAGCACCCCAGCCCACGGAGCTGCGTGGGACAGGAGCTCTCTTGTCCTGCTGGGGGGCAGGAGGGGACAGTGGCACATCTTTGGATGGGGGAAAGAGCTCTGCATGGTCACTTATCATCACAGTCATCACTTTCTGGATCCGTGGTGTGCCTGGGTGGGATCAGAGAGCTGTCAGCAAAGGGCTTCCAACCTGCACCCTCTGGGTGGGTTCTGCTGTTCCCCATGAGATGCACACAGAGATGAGGGTGAAGGCAAGGAGCAGGATCATAAACCAAGTACCCTGCCCTGGTGAGACCCCCTTGAGTGCTGCCTTCAGTTTGGGGCTCCTCAGGTTCAGAGGGACAGGGACCTGCTGGAGAGAGTCCAAGGCAGGGCTGTGAGGATGAGGAGGGGACTGAGCACTGCCTGGGGAGGAGAGGCTGAGGGACCTGGGGCTGCTTAGTCTGGAGAGGAGAAGGCTGAGAGGGGATTGAATTAATGTTTGTCAATCTGTGAGGGCTGGGGGTCAGGNGTGTTGTGTGTGCCCTGAGCTGCATTGTCTGCTCCTGCTCTGGCAGGGGGCTTGGGCTGGATGAGGCCTTTGGGTCCCTTCCAACCCCTGACACCCTCTGAGCCTCTGTGTGTGTGTAAAGGATTTCTGCATCAGCCCAGAAGAGCAGGGGGAGCAGCCAAGCCAGGAGTCTGCTCAGCTGCACCAAGCCCCAGACTTGACAAACAAACTGCAGGGCTCAGTTACAAGCCCAAGGCTGTGGCCACTTGCTTGCCATGTCTGTAGAGCAGAGCAGCCTTTGGCCTTCAGCTATTTCTTCTGTTAGCTCTGCTGTGGCCTTGCCCAGGGGGTTACAGCCTGGCTCAGCTAAACAGCCATTTCCTGGAGTTTTCCTTTGTTTCTCCAACAATCTGACACCTTCCTGTGCCAGGCAAAGAGAGATGACTTCGCCTAACTCCTGAATTGTTTGGAATCTATGGAGGGAACACACAGGGCAGCTCCTTGGGGGGTTGTTTTGGCACCCTAACCACATTTTGGCACCCTAACCACATTTTGGCACCCTAACCACATTTTGGCACCCTAAACACATTTAATAGTCAGGCTACCACTTGGCTGTACTCTGCTGTGCTTCCTGTGCCCATGCCTGGCTTAGATTCATGGCTTGGAAGTTCAAGCTCATGGTTGCAGTTGAACATTTCAATGTATTGAGTGCTCCTATGCCAAGCATTCCAGGAGTCCCTTTTACCTCTCATAATAACTGCAGGATCCTCTATCTGGGGTCTGATGAGGTTCACTCCAATCACTGTTGCCAGGTTATCCACACTCATCTTGTTGACACTGGAGTTCAACTGTATCTCATGGAGAAACCTGCCAGAACCCAAGGGGCAAAGACTTCAAGTCAGAGAAGGGAAAGCAGAACAAAGCTTTACACAGCTTCTGGCAGCAAATCCTGCTTAAGGCTTCCAGCTCTTCCTCCAGCTGCTGAGGCTAGAACCATGGAATTGCCTTGCAAGTGTGAGTTGGAGCTCACTGCTAGCAGCAGCAAAGCCACCATGTGCTGAGCTGCTCCCCTAGGACACACTGAAAAAGGATGGGGGGAAAATGTCTCAGCCCAGGAAAAAACAGCAGGTTGGGCTCAAGGACTTCTGACGAGGGCTTGGAGCTGGGAGAGGAGAGATGGAGACTGGAGAGGAGGAAGAAATCCTTGGGAGGGAGGGTGGTGAGACACTGGCACAGGTTGAGGGTGGTGAGACCCTGGCACAGGTTGCCCAGGGAGGTTGTGGAGCACAGAAGCACCGAACGTGATCAAAGATCACGTTCGGTGCTTCTGTGCTCCACAACCTCCCTGGAGGTCTTTTGTGCTCCACAACCTCCCTGGAGGTGTTCAAGGCCAGGCTGGATGAGCCCCTGAGCACCCTGTGCTGGTGGGAGATGCCCCTGCCCATGGCACTGGCTCTTTAAGATCCCTTCCAGCCTAAACCATTCCATGACACCATGAATCTCAAAGATCTATTCCAAACGAAGCCTTTCTGGTTTATTCTGTTCTAGACCTTCCAGGTTTGCTGCAGGAGGATTTGTCCAGAAAAGCTACACAGGATTTTAATCCTCAGAGATTTGTTCATGCATTTTAGGCTTGGTTTTTATGCCCAGGAGCTGTCAAGATGTTTATCCTGGTGTGTGAAATTCTCCTGTTATGAAAGTCAGGATCTGATGCCTTGAGGGGAACCAAAGCACAGCATTAAGAGGAGTCTCTAGAGGAGTCAGCATTGGCCTTTGGGAGGATACTTTTCCTCTCCAACATCAAATCTGAGTTGTTTATACCTTGTGCAGAGGACTGACCTGCAGATGTAGCTGAGGAGGTTGTAGTTGTCTCTGGGAAGGAGAGAGAGTTGCTTGAGGAGCTCCTGATGGCCCTGAATGCAAGTAAGTAGGAGAAGTAGCTCTATGAAGATGCACAGATATAGGTATGCATTGCAAGAGTGGCTCTTGGCCACTCCATCCACCCATCCACCCATCCATCCACCCATCCATCCACCCATCCATCCACTCATCCACCCATCCATCCATCCACCCATCCATCCATCCATCCATCCACCCATCCATCCATCCACTCATCCACCCACCCACCCATCCATCCACCCATCCATTAACCCATCCATCCACCCACCCATCCACGATCTCAACTCTTGGCCTTTGCTCACCCTGGAAATTTTCTCCAGAGGACCAAACATAGACATGGAGAAGTTTTTGGGCAGTGCTCAAGAGGAAGAAGCCAACTGCCCAGCACCTCTGCCTCTCTGAGATGAGGGAGAAATTCTTTATAGTGCAGGTGGGGAGACACTGGCACAGGTTGCCCAGGGAGATTGTGGCTGCCTCCTCCCTGGAGGTGTTCAAGGCCAGGCTGGATGAAGCCTTCAGCACCCTGTGCTGGTGGGAGCTGTCCCTGCCCAGGGCAGGGGTTGGAGCTGGCTGAGCTTTGAGGTCCCTTCCAACCTTACCATTCTACGATACATCCAGGTGGGAAATCTCACTGCCCGTGGGGCATTTCCTTGGCTTGCTTGGTTGGGTTTTTTGACTGTTTGGTTTTTAACTCCTGGCTTGGAGGCTCACAGGTTGCACAGCAGCTCCTTACCCACCCAGCACCCCCAGCTCACAAAGCCTGGCTCAGAGGACTGAGCTCATCTCTACCTTGCTGCTGTCGGCGTCCAGCGCCTGCCCGCACCGCAGGAACTCCTCATACTGCAGCCAGGGCACCACGGGCTCGGGCAGCTCCCGCAGGTAGAGTTTGAGCAGAGAGGCCACAGTGTGCACGTCTGTGTCCCTGCAGGGAGCAGGCAGCAGCAGGTGAGTCAGCAGGGAGCAAGCAGCTGCTGCAAGGGCAGCCAGGGCAAGGGCAGGCTCCTGTGCCTGGGCAGCGAGAACCACCTGGAGAGGACAGCTGAGGGGGGACCTGCTGGGAAGCAGCTCCAAGGAGAAGGACCTGGGAGTGCTGGGGGACAAAGTGCTCAGAGCCAGCAATGTGCCCTCAGAGACAAGAAGGCTCCTGGGGGGCATGAAGAAGAGTGTGGCCAGCAGGGCAAGAGAGATTCTTCCACTCTGCTCTGCCCTGGTGACGCCACATCTGGAGTCCTGGGTCCAGTTCTGGGCTCCCCAGTTCAAGAGGGACAGGGAAGGGCTGGAGAGAGTCCAGGGCAGGCTGGGAAGATGCTGAGGGGCCTGGAGCAGCTCTGGGAGGGAAGTCCTAGGGCTGTTGAGCCTGCAGAAGAGCAGCCCCAGAGGGCATCTGAGCAGTGCTCAGCAAGAGCTAAAGGAGCTGTGGGGGCAAAGAGCCTGGGGCCAGGCCAAGGGGCAGTGGGCACAGACTGGAAGCCAGGAGGTTCTATCTGAACAAGAGGAGAAACTTCTCTGGTGTGAGGGTGCAGGAGGCCTGGAGCAGGCTGCCCAGAGAGGTTGTGGAGTCTCCTTGTGTGCAGAGCTGCCAACCCTCCCTGGGCACTGTGCTGCTGGGCAAGATGCTGGGGGTGCCCTGCTGGAGCAGGGCTGGGACTGGCTGCTCTGCAGAGTCCCTTCCCACCCCCACCAGGCTGGGACACTGCGAAGCTCTGCTCCTGGGGACATTGATTGTGTCTCAGCTCTGTGTACAGACACAGGAGGCAGACAGAAAAGGGGAGGGCAAAGCAAGCTTGGGGGGATCTGCAGGGCACCCCGAGCCAAGAGGGGAAATCAGTGCCTGGTGGGCACAGGATGGCAGAACCTCGAGTTCACAGCAGGGCTGAGCCTCCCCAGCCTGTGTTTGGCTGTGAGGCTGGAGGCAGCTCCTGCCTGCTCTCTCATGTCTGGCAGCACTCCCCGGCCGGAGCTGCCGAAGCTGCCTGGGGCTGTGCAGGGGCAGAGCAATTACTGAAGCTGCTCTGCCGGGACAGCTGTGTGCAGCTTTGCAGCCCTGCAAGTTTACTTTATGTCAAAAGGACACTGTCAAGACCCTAAGCCTCTGATCTGACCTACCTTGAAGTGCCTAAACTCTTCTAAACTCTGAGCAGAAGCCCTCCCCAGGTCATCTATTTTTAGGCCTGGTTGGGCTTTTACAAACACTTTGGGGTTTGTTTTTTAACAAATGCACATAACCAGGGAGGGATTTTGTCAGAGCTGTGAGTTTTTTTTGCAGGGCCTACCAATACTCAAGAGAAGGCCTTGGGGGTGTCAGTTGGTGACAAACTCCCCAGGAGCCTGCACTGGTCCCTGCAGCCCAGAGGCAGCTGTGTGCTGGCTGCAGGCAGAGCAGGGAGGGCAGCAGCACAGGGAGGGGATTCTGCCCCTCTGCTCTGCTCTGCTCTGCCCACACCTGCAGCACTGCCTCCAGCTCTGGGGAACCAGCACAGGAGGGACCTGGAGCTGCTGGAGAGGGTCCACAAAGATGCTCAGAGGCTGCAGAACCTCCCCTGTGGGGACAGGCTGGGAGAGTTGGGGCTGTTCAGCCTGGAGAAGAGAAGGCTGCAGGGAGAGCTTAGCTTACAGGAAAGTCAGGAAGGGACTTCTGACAAGGGCTTGGAGTGAGAGGATGAGAGGGAATGGACTGAAGCTTGAGGAGTGGAGATGAGGAAGAAATTCTCAGGAGTGAGGGTGGGGAGACCCTGGCACAGGTTGCCCAGAGAGGTTTGTGGATGTGCCCTCCCTGGAGGTGTTCAAGGCCAGGCTGGATGAGGCCTCGAGCAACCTGGGCTGGTGGAAGATTGAAGATCATCTAGTCCCAAGCCCCCTGGCATGGGCAAAGCCAGCAAAGCCTGTGCCAGGGGCCTTGGAACTAGGTGACCTTCAAGGTCCCTTCCAACCCAAGGGATTCTCTGAGTGCCTTAAGCAACCTGCTCTGGCAGGAGGTGTCCCTGCCCATGGCAGAGGGATGGAACTGGACAATCTCTGAGGTCCCTGCCATGGGTGTGTGGCACAGCTGGGCAGGGGCTGCAGCAGTACCTGTCAAAGGAAGGCCTTTCCCCGGCGTCGAAGGCCTCCCTCAGCTGCTTCACCAGGTTGTCCTGCCCGGGCAGGCGGAAGATGCCCTCCTCACTCATGCCATGCTCCCGGATGAACTCAGCACACTTCTGCACCAGGATGGGCACCTGCTGCTGCCCGAACTTCTGCTCGTGTGCCATGGTCTCTGCCAAGTGCTGCCCGAACACCGCTAGGGAAAGGAGAGGTCAGAAGAGCCCAAACGCCCTGTTGAGGGCACTTTACCTGCCAGAGGGCATCAGGTGCCAAGGTCCAGCAGTGCCCACTCCTCTGACAGTGCAGGAGAGAAAAGGAGTCTGCAGACTGGGGGAAAGCAGAGCTTCCTGGGGTCACAGAGTGGTTAAGGTTGGCAGGGACCTCAGACATCATCTCCCCCAACCTCCTCACCATGCCCAGGGACAGCTCTCAACTGGACTCAGCTCATCCATGCCCCATCCAGCCTGGCCTTCAACACCCCCAGGCAGGAGGCAGCCACAGCCTCCCTGTTCAGCCTGTGCCAGACTCTCACCACTCTCCTGCTGAAGAACTTCTTCCTCAGCTCCATTCTAATCCTGCTCTGCCTCAGCTCCAAACCATTCCCCTTTGGGCTGTCTCTCCACCCCCTCATGACAAGTCCCTCTGCAGCCTTCCTGCAGGAAGCCTTTCTATGATTCTGTGACCACCATTTTCTGATGGCACCAGTCCATGCCCAAGGTGGGGCTGGAAGCAAGGATCCTGCTGCTGCAAGTCCTGCCCATGCATGAGGAGGGCAATTGGCTGCCCAGGGTAGGGCACCAAGAAAAAGGGGTCAGGAGGGCAGGGCTGAGCAGGAAAAGCTGGGAGCAAAGCAGAGCTTGGAGACTGGCAGGTGAAGGGCAGAATTCTTTAGGAGATTAAAAGTTATTTTCAAGAACAGCTTTCAGGGGTCAGTAAGTCAGTGAGGAAGTTCCCAAAATAGGTTGAAAGCAGCCCAGAAATTTTCATCCATGCTTGGCTGCCACTTCCTCAACTCTGCTGTACTGGGGGAGTGGCAGAGAGGCTTTAGGGGGCATTTGGTCCCCAGCCAGGGCCAATCCACCACAGCCTGCTCATGTTCACAGCAGACCCAGCACCTCGGGGGCTGGGCTAGGAGGGAGTTTCTCCTTCCAACTCAACTCATTCTATGAGTGCCTTGAGCAACCTGCTTTAGTGGGAGGTGTCCCTGCCCATGGCAGTGGGGTTGGAACTGGACAATCTTTGAGGTCCCTTCCAACCTGACCCACTCCATGGGTGTGTGACTCAGCTGGGCAGGGCAGGAGGTGCAGCAGCACCTGTCAGGCAAAGATGCCAGAAGCTTACAGCCACCACACAGCTCTGCTTGCCAGCTCGAAGGACTGCTGAGCCCAGCTCTGAAATCCTCACACCCGAGTGCAGCAGAGCAGGAGGTGGTGGCAAATCACCTCTCTGAGAGCTGCCCCTGCTGCCCTTTACCTCCTGAGGAGCCCAGCGCCCGCCGGATGGACTTGACCCATTCCTCCATCTCCGACTGGGTGTTCGCCATCAGCACGCAGCTGTCCTGCCCTGCCCAGTTGTGCTCTCCAGAGACTGCTGCCAACAGAACATTCTGCTGTCATTCCTGGGGAGCACTGGAGGGGCAAAGCCACATCCTGGTTGGTTTCTTTGCTAGATGCCTTTGGCTCTGCAGATGCCCACTCCTGGCTGGCCGTGAAACAAAGCAACACTCACACAGTTCCCTCCTGCAGACCTCTGAAGGTCTGCCAGAGAAGAACAGAAGCTGCTCAGTGTTGCACCTCGGCAAAGCTTCTCAAGGTGGGACCTGGAATGTGGAGTGCTGAGAGCAGGACATGAATTTGCAGGTGCTGTGGAGACCTTGAAAAGAAGTAAGAGCAAGAGGACCCCCACCCCCCACCCCCAGAATGTCTTTGCCCAAATGATTTGGGGTGCAGAGCCCAGCCCAAAAGCATGCAACAAGAAGGAGTGAAGGGAGCCTCACCTGGGATGATCTCGAAGATAAATTTCCCTCCCTCCTCGGGGCTGCTGACCACCTCCTTGATGGTGCTTCCCTGCAGAGACAGGCAGCCCTAGGACAAAGCAGAGCAGGAGCTGCACTCACCCACATCCCACTGCTGCGAAGCCAACACTACCAGGTTGGATCTAGAGCAATGCAGTTGTGCTAAAAATGCCTTTTCTAACAGTGAGGGACACTTCTTCACTGCCACTTTTTCAGGGCAGGTGGTTCTGCTGCTTTGCTCTTTCCATTGTTTTGTTTTGTTAACTCCTATTGGGAGTGGAAGAAGAAAGCACAAAGCGGAAGGGACTTGGCAGGGAAACTTTAGCACAGCATCACCCACACCCAGAAACCAAGCCCAAAGCTGGCAGGAGAGGAGTGGAGGAAAATGAGAAAAAGAGAGGGAGATAAAAAGGCAAAGAGGGACACAGCCTTCCTTGGTCCCTTGGACCTTCCTTTGCCCATCTGGTGAGGTGAACACAGGCAGCTGGGTCCCTGCTGGAGGTGGGGGGGGAGCTGGTCAGGCTGTGGTGAATCAGCACCGAGGGCCTCTGGGGCAGGAAATGAGGAAATGCCACCAAGCCCTGGCCCTCAGCACCACAGCTCCACAGCTTCCGAACTCCCCCAGGCATGGGCACTCCACAGCTGCCCTGGGCAGCCTGGGCCAGGGCTGGACAAGCCTTTTGGCGAAGAAATTGTTTCTCACATCCAGCCCAAACCTCCTCTGGGGCAACTTGAGGCCATCTCCTCTCATCCCAATTGCTTATTCCTAAGGACACCGACCCCCACCTCGACTCCCTTGCTGCCCAGAGGCAGAAAGCTTTTGATGCCCTATCCCAGACCCATCCCTAACCACTTCCCAGCCAACCAAGGTGCAGGGAGGGGAAGCTGAGGACCAGCAAAGCTCAGTGGCCTCATCCTACCTGTGGTTTGACCTCGTCCTCATCCTTGTAATAGTAAAGCTGCTGGCCCTTGAGCACGAAGTACCTCTGCTGCCAGTTCTTGACGATGGATCTCTGCTTCTTCAGCCAGCCCAGCTTCAGCGGCCGCTCCAGCGGGCTGGGGGACGCCGGGCGGGCAGCGGCAGCCTCGCCGCTCATCACGCTCCTGGAGCGAGCTGCCAGGCCAAGAGAGGGGCACAGGAGGCTGAGAGCCTGGTCCCCAGGGGCCGAGTTAGGCTGCACAGCCCCCTGCCCCTCTGCTGCCCTGCTGCCTGCCCCTCTGCTGCCCAGCTCCCTGCCTCTCTGCTGCCCAGCTCCCTGCCCCTCTGCTGCCCAGCTCCCTGCCTCTCTGCTGCCCTGCTCCCTGCCCCTCTGCTGCCCAGCTCCCTGCC
>VWZE01023670.1:52292-69647 GCA_013396675.1 Eubucco bourcierii | reverse complement strand
CCTCCGCCGCGCTCAGCAGAGTGGCTAAAGCCTGGCGAGGAAGTGGCTGCAGTATCTGTCACTGTGTGCTTCCTTTTTCCTGCGTGGGAGTCGTTGCCTCGCAAGTGAGAAGAAAATCATCAGCCGGGGGGGGGTTTTGTGTGTTTGGTGTTTAATGGCAGGGTGTGTTTTGAGGCCCACCCCAAGCAGCCAGCAGCAGAGATAGCAGCGACCCAGAGCTGCCTTGGGAAACAGGCTTTGGAAACGGGAGGGCTGCGCCGGGAGGGCTGCGCCGGGAGAGCTGCGCCGGGAGGGCTGCGCCGGGAGGGCTGCGCCGGGAGGGCTGCGCCGGGAGGGCTGCGCCGGGAGGCGTTCTTTGGTGTTTCCAGTGGAGCAGTTCTCACATAATTGAACTGGAAAGTCTCCAAAGGGAAGGAACAGTGCCAGTGTGGACTGAGCAGCTGGGCAGTGCAGTGTCCCCTGTCCCCTCTTTGCTTCATAGAATCAGAGAATTGTTTGGGTGGGAAAAGCTCTCTGAGATCCTCCAGTCCAACACCAACCCAGCACCACCATGGCCACCAAACCCTCGCCCCAAGTGCCATGGCCACAGGTTTCTTGAACACCTCCAGGGATGGGGACTCCACCACCTCCCTGAGCAGCCTGTGCCAGTCCCTGACCTCTTGCAGCAAAGAGATTCCTCCTAACATCCATGACTTTCTAGAGGGATTCACCAGCCAGCTGCCCTCCAAGATGCTGGCACCGGGCATTACCCTGCCGGGAAAACCAAAATGGAGTTTCCAAGCTGCACCTCAGGCTCTGGGCAGCTGCTTTGCCCTCTGCCAAAGCATCTGCATCCCCCAGGTCTCAGCAGTGAGCCTCAGCAGGGGGCTGCCCAGCAGCACTTTGTGTTATGTTCCTTCGTGTCTGCTGACTGCTGCCAGTTCCTCAGGGGGGAATGATCTGCAGGGGTGGAGTAGTCCCCAGGAGTGTGCAGGGTGCTGAGTGCGGGGTGCTGCCTGCCTACCGCAAACTGCTACCTTCAAGGAGCTGCAGAGAGCAATGAGGTCTCCCTCAGCCTCTTCTTCTCCAGCCTGAACACCCTCAGCTCCCTCAGCTGCTCCTCACAGCTCAGCTGCTCCGGGCCCTTCAGGAGCCTCAGTGCCCTTCCCTGGACAGGCTCCAGCTCGTCAGTGTCCTGTTTGCAAGGTCCTCACTCACTACTTGAGCACTCTCCAACCGCTGTCCCCACCGCAGGAGGGAGTTGGGGTGAGGCTGTGTGAGCAGTTTGGCTTTGCAGGCAGCTGAGCTATTTTTGCCCCGTGGAAAGTTCTCTGCCTTCACAAAACCAAAGCTACCAAGGCTGTGGCTCCTCCCTTACCACTTTTCCAAGCTTCAACCTTCAGTGGCCACTGGCAGGTCCAGCTCACATGCAGTGACCAACTGAAACCTTTAGGTGAGGTGAGGATGAAGCTTTGCCCTTGACCCTCCCCAGGGTGGTCCAGGCACTTGGAACCTTCTCCTACACCAACACATCCCTGCCACGCTCAGCCTGCTCCTCCTTGCTGCTCTCAGAGGGCAGGAAAGAGCCACTAAGAGCAGCTGTGGTGCCCCCTGAAGCGTTTCCTGCAGTAACTGCCTCTGAAGCTGTTTCCTCCAAAACATCCTCACTCTTCCCCCCAGCCCTGGGGACCACAGCAGGGTACCTGTGTCCTGCTGCCTGCTCCTCCAGGAGGAGCCCTGACCAAGAGTGACTTGCAGGAGGGGCTGTGTTGGGTCCCACTGTGGTACCCACATCAACACAGGCTCCTGCCCCAAATCTTTGTCTTAAGCAAGAGCCCTCCCTGGCAGCCCAGAAGGTAACCGTGTCTGGGGATGCATCCAAAGCAGGACAGGGAGGGAATTCTGCCTCTCTGCTCTGCTGAGACCACACCTGCAGCACTGCCTCCAGCTCTGGGGCCCCCAGCACGAGAAGGACCTGGAGCTGCTGGAGAGGGTCCAGAGGAGGCCAATCCCTGACTCCTTCCCAGAGCTGTTCTCAAGTGGTTTCCATGCTGGAGATGGATCCCACGGCAGGGAAGAGCTGTGCAAAGCTGGGCAGAGGCAGGAGATAAACCAGGGAACCAGAGAGCAAAGCTGGCACAGGGCACAGCAGGGGTGCCAGGAGGCTGTTCAGCACTGGCAGCAGGAAGCCAATGACGCTGAGCTGGGTGAAGAAACCTGAGCAAGAGTGAGATTGCTTCCTCCAGCCTGCAGTGCCTGCTCCCTCCTGCTCTTGGCCTGCACTCCACCTCCTGCAGGGCTGGCGCCAGCAGAACGAGCCCCTGGGACCCCCAGAGCTGCATTGGGGGTGAGCAGCAGCCCCGGGCTGCCGGGACCCCCATTTCCCACCCTGGGGCCACAGCTGCAGCTCAGTCCCAGAGCCCAGCTCCTGCCTCTGATCCCGCAGCATCCCCTGGCAGCCTCACACTAACCTCCTCCTGCTGTAAGTCATTTGCAAACCATCTGATGGCTGAAAGCAGAACGTGGGATGCCCCCAGGGTGCCCCCATCGAGGCCAGGAGCAGGTTTAGGGCCGGGCTGTAGCTGAAATCAGAGCTGGGCTCTGGCACCCCAGCAGAGCCAGGGGGCAGCTTCCGGGCTGCAGCCGAGGCAGAAGGGCACAGGGGAAGGTCACAGTACCTATTTTCACAGCATCCATTTTCAGGTTGAAATCCCAGTTCCGGGGCAGCTTGAGGGACATTTTGGATCAGGAAGGGTCTGGCTCTTCTCTTTCCAAGCAGGGCTTGCTCCCAGCTGGGCTGCCAAGAAGCTCTGATGGTCCCGTGGGGCTCCCACGCCCGGGGCACGATCCCCCCCCAGCAAGAGCGACGGCTTGGTGCGGGTTGAGTTGCCAACGTACTTCCTCCTCCTCCTCCTCCTCCTCGAGCAGCTGAGAACAACCCCATAAAAGTACTTTCCTGCCCTGCTGCAAAGCTCTCCTCTTGCTGCCCCCCACCACGGCGAGGTGATGCTGCCTGCTTTGCCCCCCTTTGGCTACCCTCTTTGGAGGGCGAGCAGCTGCGGCAGCCTGGCCCAGCCTGCAGCCGTGCCAGGGCTGCTGCCCGCACTGCTGGGTGCTTTGAGGAAGTGGGTGCCTGGCCCTGGGGCCCCTGGGTGCTGGGAAATCACTGACTGAGGCACACAGCCCAGCACTCACTTTCGGGAAATGTGCTCAGCTGCAGAGCTCTGGAGGCCACGGCCAAGGGCCCCTGGGGGGTCTCTGGATGCTCTAATGCAGAGGAGGGGACACGAGGGTGGTTACTGCAGCTGCTGGGTGGTCCCCACGGCTGAGGAAGGTTTCTACATCCACTTGGTAACAGCAAGGAGATGGGGATGGAATGAGGCTGCTCTTAGAGGAAAGGGAGACAGGAAAGGGCTGGAGAGAGTCCAGGGCAGGCTGGGAAGATGCTGAGGGCCTGGAGCAGCTCTGGCAGGAGCAAAGGCTGAGAGCCCTGGGGCTGAGAGCCTGCAGTGCTCAGCAAGAGCTGAAGGAGCTGTGGGGGGCAAGAGGCTGGGGTCAGACTTCTGTCAGTGGTGCCCAGTGCCAGGCCAAGGGGCAATGGGCACAGACTGGAGCCCAGAAGGTTGCATCTGAAGGGGAGGAGAAAGTTGTTTGTTGTGAGGGTGCAGGAGGCCTGGAGCAGGCTGCCCAGAGAGGTTGTGGAGTCTCCTTGTGTGCAGAGCTGCCAACCTCCCCTGGGCACTGTGCTGCTGGGCAAGCTGCTGTGGGTGCCCTGCTGGAGCAGGGCTTGGCCTGGCTGATCTCCAGAGGTCCCTTCCCAACCCCACCAGGCTGGCATTCAGGCAGGCTGGGTCTGGAGCAGGGCACTGGAGCTTCTCTCCTTCACTGCTGGGTAGGTGCTGGGCTGCTCTGTGGCCATGCCTCTGCTTTCCACCCTGTCACATTCTCTGGGCTCAGAGCAGTGGAATTTGTGACCTGAGGATGTCTGAGCTGGCTCCAGTCACTGCCTGAAGTGACAAACCAATTTCTCAGCTGTGCTTAACCCCTGCCAGCAGCCACCCTGGCTGTGCCAGGACCTTGCAGCCAGCACAGGCTCCAGCTCCTGTGCCCAGCTGACTCCACAGCACCAAAAAGCTTTAGCAAGCTGCTTGGTGCATCCTGGGCTGAAATAATGGAATCATGGAATGGGTTGGGTTGGAAGGGACCTCAAAGCTCAGCCAGTTCCACCCCCCTGCCACGGACAGGGACACCTCCCCCCAGCCCAGGCTGCTCAAGGCCTCATCCAGCCTGGCCTTGAACACCTCCAGGGAGGGGACATCCACAGCCTCCCTGGGCAACCTGTGCCAGTGTCTCCCCAGCCTCACTCTCACCAATTTCTTCCTCACCTTCACTCTCCATCTCCCCTCTCCCAGCTCAAAGCCATCATCCCTTGTCCCCTCACTCCCAGCCCTTGTCAAAAGTCCCTCCCAGCTCTTCTGTAGCCTAATTCAGGCACTGGAAGGCTGCTCTGAGGTCTCCCTGGAGGCTTCTCTTCTCCAGCAGCCCCAGAGGGGATCTCATCAATGGTTACAAATACCTGAAGGGTGGGGGGCAAGAGGAAGGGGCCAGGCTCTGCTAAGTGGTGTCCTATGGTATGACAAGGGGCAAAGGGCACAAAGTGGCACCCAGGAGGTTCCACCTCAAGATGAGAAAGTTGTTTGGTGTGAGGGTGCTGAAGGCCTGGAGCAGGCTGCCCAGAGAGGTTGTGGAGTCTCCTTGTGTGGAGACTTTCCAAACCCACCTGGATGTGTTCCTGTGTGCCCTGCCCTGGCAGAGGGGTTTGGACTGGATGATCTCCAGAGGTCCCCTCCAACCCCTCCCATTCTGATCAGTTTGAACCAGCCTGACCTGCATTTCCAGCATCTCCCCCACCTGCCAGCAGTGCACAATAAAACTCCACCAGGGCTAATGGAACTTATATTTATTTACCAGTAACATGTAGTATATAAATAGGGTAGATACTTTAAAATATACAATATATCACAGTCAGACATTCAGTCAAAGGAAGGCAGCTCTACCTGGGCAGCTAAAACATGAACCAAAAGAAGAGTGCACAGAGAAAGAAGCAGATGGAACACAGCAGGTCTGGAGAAGAGGAGCAGACCAAGAGTGCAGGAGGACAAACTGCAACCCCAGGGTGCTACAGAAGGCAGGAAGCACAGAAGCTCTCATCTGATGCTGTCTGTGACAAACACCTGCCCCAGGAGGCTCTGGGTGGGCTCTAGGGATGCTTTCCACACAGCTTCACCCTCCTTTACCACAGAGGAGGCAGGGGAAGGCAGAGAAGCCAAGATCCCAGTGCAGCCATGCTTGGGGGAACCTGCTGCACACACCAGAAGCAGGAGACAACCCTTGGAAGGGAAGGCAGCAGCACTCCACCATGCCTGCCCAGGCTGTGCCCAAGGCACCTCAGCACCCACCAGCAGAGCACCTCACCAGGACAGCTTCTCCCCTGGGCAGAAGCTTTCCAGCCACGTGCCACCCTCTGCTCATGACACACACATCCCTGCTGCCTGCTCCAACTGGAAAAGCAGAGAGCACTCCTGAGGAGCTGGGTCCCACAGCAGCCTGTTCCCTGCCAGGCAGCAGCAGCACCCTCACAGGCTTCACCCTGCCTGCCTTTCTCTTCCTTCCAAGCCAAGCACACATAGCAGCTGACAGAGTTCCTCACCCTTGCTGGTCTGATCTCAGCTATTTCCCTCTGGCTGGGCAAAAGCTGGAGGAACTTCTCCAGTCATGAAGCCCACTGCAAAGAGAAGCCATTGTGCAATGCTGAGCTCCAGCTCTGCAGCTGGAGAACCTTCCTGTGAGCATCCCCTCATGGCCTTACCTTGACACCTCTGCTGCCAGTTCTGCCTCTCTGGCTCTGCAGCCCCCCACCAAACCTGAATTCTTGCTGAATTTGAGGGCTGCAGCACACCAAGGTCCTGCAAGGCTTCAAGCAATGAAAGGAGCTGCAGTGTGTCACATCCCTTGGCATCACAGATGGCTCCTTTAAGGACAGCCAAAGCCACCAACATCAGCTTTTCAGTTTCCCTTACCTTTCTAAGTCTAATTTGAAATATCTACAGCAAAGCCACTCAGAGGCTGAGCTGATGAAGCAAACCCACAAAATGCTCCCAGCCAGCAGCCACTGTCACCAAGAGCTGGGCTGTCACATACCTTCAGCCCAGAACAGAAGTGGGCCTGGCACCCACAGCACAGCAGAGGAAGTGCCACAGTGCTCACCACCCTCAGCTCCCCAGCTCACAAACAACCTTCACAACCCTCATCTCCCTCCCTTCCTCCTGCCTCTCTCAGCTGGAAGCTCTGTTCCCATTCACTCTGCAGGATGCTGAACTCTCTCCACATAGCCCTTCAGGATCAAACCCGGTGCAGAAGTCCACCCTTCAGCTGCACTGCTGGGAGGCAACGAAGAGTACAGCTGAGAGCTCCTCGGCAAAGCCACCACCGACAGGTGCTGCTGTGCTGCAGCTGTGCTGCAGCTGTGCTGTGCTGCTGTTTGCTGCTGTGCTGTGCTGCTGTGCTGCTGCTGTTTGCTACTGTGCTGCGCTGCTGCTGCTGCTGTGCTGCTGTGCTGCGCTGTGCTGCTGTGCTGCTGCTGTTTGCTGCTGTGCTGTGCTGCTGCTGTGCTGCAGCTGTGCTGTGCTGTTGCTGCTGTGCTGCTGCTGCGCTGCAGCTGTGCTGTTTGCTGCTGTGCTGCAGCTGTGCTGCGCTGCTGCTGCTGCGCCAGCCCCGGGCGGCCACGAAGCGCTGCTGCTGCTGCTGCCCTCCAGTGTCCAAACCCAGCACTGCACCCTCCAAAGGCCCCAATGCACCTCCGCAGCCTGCAGCAAAGCTTTGAGCTGGGCCTTTGTGCCATGCTAACTACGATTCGAGAGGTCCAAACGGCCTAAAGCAGAAGGCTCAAGGCCCACACATGACAAAAGTCTCACTACAGAGCGCAGGACGCTTGTGTGAAGCTCCTCAGCTGCTCCTGCTGACTGCCTCAGGACCCAGCAATGCACTGCAAGGGACTTGGGCATCAGATGTTGGCAATGGGCAGAAAGAACCCATCAGAGCACCAGCTGGGCTGACCCCACAGGGCAAACTACTCTTCAGGGACTACCCAAAGCCCTGGCACTTCCACACCTGTTCCCAGTCTGGGTGTGCCTTGCAAGGTGCCCTCACTTCGCCCAGCTGAACTGTCACAAAACACAGACTAAATGTTCTCCAAGCAAGACAGAAGCAGCTTCATTCTCCCCTTCAGCTTTCAAATTAGGGGCTTGGACAAAGATCCTCCACAGCAGCAGAAAATAAATCCCTGCTCAATCCAGCCTGGAGGGTAGCAGCCTCCACAGCCAGCCCAGGAAAGCCTCCACCTACACCACAGGCATGAACTCACTGCGAGGCTCTGCTGTGGCATCCCAGCTCCTGCCAGCTGCTCACCAGCTGAGAGTACCTGGTGGAAAGGAAACCTTCTTCTCCACAACCTCTGCTTGTGGCATCTGCAGCTCCACACCTCAGCCCAGTGGCTCCTGTCTGGGGGGTGAAGCATTGCTTACTGCAGAGAGTCCTGCAGTAGGAGGGAGAGCCTGGGGGCTGCCAGGGCATCTACAGAGGCTCGCTGGGGGTGAATGAAGCAGTGGCAGGGTCAGAGCCTGGAGCATGGTTTTCAAGTGGTCTCTTGTCCATCAATGCTTAGCTTGCAGCATGTCTCCACGTGGGAGGTGGCTGTGTGCAAGGTTACTGCCAGCAAGTGGTTGGAAAAAGCAAAGCATTCCTGTAATTCTGTTACCTTTCCCTGTCACTCATTCCTCAGCTTAAAATAAGGTAAAGTTTCTCTCTCTCTCTCATGCACAAACTATGGAAAGAAGCAAACTCAGAGTCAACTTTGTGTTGGGGAACATGGGAGCTTCTTCACTACCTGATCACAAAAAAAGAAGAAAGGGAAAGCTTTACAATCTTGAGGGCTCTCATCTTTAAATAATACAAAAGTAGGACAAAATAAAGGGAAGGACTCAGGGTCAAAAAATGGCAACTCTTAAGTACAAACTAGATTCAGAGAGCAGAGCAGGACAGAAGCCTGCAGGTAAATGAACCCAGAGTGAAATGCAACACAGACCATGACAAACTCAGCAGCACAACATCTAGAACTCAAGTAACAAACAAGGTGCCAGCTGTGATCCCTGAAAGAAAACCTAAACAGCCAGCCTGGGGGGGCTGCAGCCCCCACCAGCAACCGGCAGAAAAGAAACCAAGCTGGAAACTGCTCCCCTGATTAAAACATCCCAGGGTGGGGTTTCCAGCTGTGGAGAAATGGACAAGTGTGGTTCAGTGTTTCCTAAAGGATGGGGTGGGGGGTGGGGAAGAAACTGAACCAGGGCATTGCAAGGCTTCTTCTTGCTTGGCAGGGAGGAACCTTCCACCTTCTTCAAAGCCTCTTGATTCAGCTCTGATCTGAACCTCTCACATCCTCTCCACTTCCCTCAACTCCTTGTCCCCAAGCCTGTTTCTGGTTTAATTGGTTTATCAAGATCTTATTGGCCAAAATATCAGCTGCAAGGGGTGGGGAATGTGAGAGGCACTGCGAGAGGCTGTGCGTGACCGGAGCTGCACTGGGGCAAGATCCTCTCCCAACAACAGAGCCTCTGCAAGGAGGCTGCACACAGGCACCACTCTGGCTGCCTGGCAGAAGGAGCAGCTCATTCACAGCTACCAGGGCAGAAAATGGTCCCCAGAGCTGCCCTGGTGAACACAGCCTGGCACCGTGGCCAGGAGCTGGCTCCAGGTGGAGGTGGTGGCACCTGCACACCTCCTGCACCCACACACTGCCAGGGAACCTTCAGCTCTGCCCATGGGCACCCAAGCCTAAAAACAGCCCAGGAGGACACTTGTACCCTCCTACTTCACCCAAGAGTCCTTCCAAACCTCACCTCCTTGCCAGCTACAAAGCCCAGATCTGCTCATTTGAACCAAAGCTCTATAAATATATTATTAAAAAAAAAAAAAAAAACAACACAAATGCAAACATTTACCAAGAGAGGAAGAAAGGTTACAGTGAAATGAGGCCTTGTTATTGTCTTAGATCAGGCAAGCCTGAAAGTTGGCCCAGGAGGCTTGTCTGGCTGCAGTCCTGCTCCATCCCACAGCTCTCTATGCCTCCTCCAGGCTGCCCAACATGCCCTTGTCCACCAGGTGTGCTTTGAGCGTGTTGAAGATGTGCAGCTGCTGGTCTGGCCTCAAGGTTAGGAACTGCTGGATCAGTTTGCTTGGGTTAGGACCTCTGGAAGACAAAAATCATCATGATCAGAGGGGTTGGAGAACCTTTACAGAATGTTAGGGGTTGGAAGGGACCCCAAGAGCTCATCCAGTCCAAGCCCTGCCAGAGCAGGAGCAGACAATGCAGCTCAGGGCACACACAACACATCCACACAGGCCTGCAAAGGCTCCACACAAGGAGACTCCACAACCTCTCTGGGCAGCCTGTGCCAGGCCTCTGGGACCCTTCCAGGCAAGAAGTTGCCCTTTGTGTTGAGCTGCAACCTCCTGTGCTGCAGCTTCCACCCATTGCTGCTTGTCCTATCCCAGGCAGCAGTGAGCAGAGCCTGTCCCCCCCTCCTGACCCCCAGCCCTCAGATACTTAGAATCATAGAATGGGAAGGTTGGAAGGGACCTCAAAAATCATCCAGTTCCAGCCCCCTGCCATAGGCAGGGACACCTCTACTAGCACAGGTCACTCAAGGCCTTGTCCCTGCACACCCCTGGAGCCTGGCAGAGCCCCCCCAGCTGCCCCCCAGCAGCAGTACCTGATGAAGCTTGCAATGTAGACATTCACAAAGGTGGCCATCAGGTACTGGCAGTCGAAGCGGTCCATGATGCCTCCGTGCCCTGGGATGGTGTTGGCAAAGTCCTGTGCAGAGCAGGAGGAGTTGCACTGAGCAGGTTCAAACATCCATCACCTGTCCCTGCTTCTGCACCTCTCTGCTCAGTACTCACAGCCTTGCTCTAACTCCTCCCAGAAGGCAAATGTCAAGGCTCAGGAGACACTGACTCTACCTGGGTTCTCCTTCAGAAGGCTGCCAGTGCCTGAGGGACATCCACTCAGACACTGACTCTGATCCCTGAACTCAGATCTGTCACTCAGGGGTCACTCAAGGCTAATGTTGATCTCCTCCAACCCTCTCCTGCCTTTCAAGGCATCTAACTGAAGCCTAGAGCTCAGGCCAGCCTGTGAGGCAGCAAGGGAAGCCTCAGATTGCAAAACTTCCTCACTGGGTTTTTCCTCCTCTGCCTCAAGCTCTGCAGCAGAGTTTAGAATATCACAGCTCACACTTTGAGGTCTCTCCCCAGTCAATCAAAGCCACCAGAACCTGCTGCAGCATCTGATCTGTGACCAAGCCCCAGCTCCCCTCCCTTCCCAAAGCCCTTCCTGGGGCACAGGGACTGCCAGGAGTGGCACCAACCACCTGGGCTTTGCTTTCTGAGATGCAAATGACCTTCCCCATCCTCACCTTGATTTTGAAGGCCCTTTTAAATCCACTGGCAAAGAAGCCTCCGAAGGGCCCAATGAGGGAGGCGAAGGTGGAGAGGGCAATGCTGTGGATCTGGAAGGGATACATCCGGAGAGTCTTCTGCAGGGGAACACAGGGCAGGCTCTGAGGGGATCAGCAGTGGCCACTGCCTGCCTCCTCCTCTGCTTGCCAGGCTTTGGGCCAGGAGCTTTGCACAGATCCATACACTCACAGAATGCATCAGGGCGGAAGGGACCCTCCAAGGGCATCTTGTCTGACCCCCTGCCCTCGGCAGGGTCACCTCCAGCTGGAGCAGGCTGCCCAGGGACACAGAAAGTGTGTCCAGGGATGAGCCTCAACCACCTCCCTGAGCAGCCTGTGCCAGTGTCTCAGCACCCTCATGGTGCAGAGCTTCCTCCTGATGTCCAACCTAACTCTGCCCTGCTCCAGTTCCAAACCACTGCCCTCAGCCTGCCCCAGAGGCCCCTCTGAGCAGTCCCTCCCCAGCCTGACTGAGCCCTTCAGACACTGGAATGCAGCTCTAAGGTCTTCCTGGAGCCTTCTCTTCTCTTTGCCCCAACTCTCTCATGCTCCCCCCACAGGAGTTTCTCCAGCCCTCTGATCATGTTTGTGGCCTCCTCTGGACCTGCTCCAGCAGCTGCATGTCCCTCCTGCACTGGGGTCCCAGAGCTGAACACAGCACTGCAGGTGAGGGCTCAGAGCAAAGAGGCAGAATCCTCTCTCCACCTGCTGGCTGTGCTGCTTCTGATAGAGGCCTGGATGCCAGTGGCCTTCAAGCCAGTTAATATCCCACCAGACCCAGGGACAACTCCTCTGGGCCTTCAACCAACATGGGGCACCACCAAACTCCTCTTTTTTTATGCAACTACAATAATCCCTCGTTGTGTTCCTCCAAAGACATCAAAATAAAGCCCTAAGCTCTGTGCTTAGCTTTCCTATCCCAACAAATAAGATCCAGCAGACAGGGAGAGTCCTACCCAGCCCACCACAGACTGCAGCACCAGGGGGATGTTGTACTCCTGCAGCTGGAAGAGCTCAGAGGGCTCACAGTCCACAGTGAAGCTGTTGGTGTCGTTGTTGAACTCCACTGGGCAGGTGAAGCAGCGGTACCCAGACATGATGTAGGACAGCTGCAAGGAGAGCAGAGGAGAGGCAGCAGGAGGCAGCAGTGCAGCAGAGCCCCTCTGAAGGGAAAAGGCCACTCAAGGAGACAGGAGCCACCTCCCAAGCCTCATTAAGGAGATTACTCTGCTGAGCAGCAGTAATTGGCTCAAGGCAGAGGAAGCATTTTCCTGCAGTCAGTGCATCTGCTCAGCAGGCAGTCAGCAGAGCCCCACAGGGACAGGCTGGGACTGGCTGCACCACGGGGCTGAGAGGATGGAAGCAACCAGAAGAGTACTCCAGGAGGGAACTGGAATCATGGAATCATTTGGGTGGAAAAGGCCTTTAAGATCACTGAGTCCAACCCTTCTCTAATCCTACCGAGGCTGGAGCTAAACCCTCAGCATCACATCCCTGTGGCTCTGAAACACCTCCAGGGCTGGGGATTCAACCACCTCCCTGGGCAGCCTGTGCCAGCCTTTGAGAACCCTTTCAGTGAAGAAGTTTCTCCTAATGTCCAACCTAAAGCTTCCCTGGTGCAACCTGAGGCCATTTCTGCACACAGCCCCTGCAGTGGTGCACAGCACTTCCCCAGCAGCAGCACAAGGAACATTTCAGGGGTGGCTGCAGCCACAGTGGCTAAGAGAGACTCAAAACCTCCTCCAGAACTCTGCTCCAGCTCCAGACCTGTACACAGAACACAGCCACAGACCAGTCCAGGTGCTGCTCAGCAAGGGAAGTCTGAAGCCTCTGACAAGAGCTGGGAGAGCTGAAAGCTTGACTGCATTTCTGAGCCCCAAACCTGTCAGCCTAGGAAGGGAAAGGCCCAGGGCAAGCAGCACTCTGCTGGCACTCACCAACAGTCCAAACACAACAGTGGCAAAGAATCCTCCGATAAAACCCTCCCAGGTCTTCTTTGGGGAGAGCTGCCAGAGGAGACACAAGTGGTGATCACAAACCATGCCCCTCCACACACCCACAGGGCCCTTCCCCACTTGGGGACTGCTGAGGCAAACACAAACTGGTGCCAACGACCAACAACGAGGAGCTGGGGCAGCAGCTGGCACTGACATCTCAGCACAAAATGCTCTGCTGGGCTCACAGCCTGCAGGACTGGGAGGCACCAAGCTGAGGGTGGAGGTTTGCTTCAGACCCACCACAAGCCACAGAGCTGCAGCTGAGGGAACACAGGAGTGGGACCCAAAGGAGCCAAACTGTGCTACAGACCTTGATGAGAGGAGTGCGGCCGAAGAAGAAGCCAAACATGTAGGCCATGATGTCATTGCAGATGACACAGGAGATTGGCACAATGAACCTGGAAGGGAGAGCAACCAAACCTTTGCAAAGTGCCAGCACCAGACAATGCCAAGATTCACAGAACCCCCAACAGGAAGGGAGCTCTGAGAGCAGCCAGGCCAAGCCCACCCTGCCCCCAGCAGGGCACCCCCAGCAGCCTGCCCAGCAGCACAGTGCCCAGGGGGGGTTGGCAGCTCTGCATGCAAGGAGACTCCACAACCTCTCTGGGCAGCCTGCTCCAAACACCAAACAACTTTCTCCTCCTGTGCAGATGAAGGTTCCTGGCTTCCAGTCTGTGCCCACTGCCCCTTGGCCTGGCACTGGGCACCACTCAGCAGTGTCTGGCCCCAGGCTCTTGCCCCCCACAGCTCCTTCAGCTCTTGCTGGGCACTGCTCAGCTGCCCTCTGGGGCTGCTCTCCTGCAGGCTCTCAGCCCCAGGGCTCTCAGCCTTTGCTCCTGCCAGAGCTGCTCCAGGCCCCTCAGCATCTTCCCAGCCTGCCCTGGACTCTCTCCAGCCCTTCCCTGTCCCTCTGCACCTGGGGAGCCCAGAGCTGGGCCCAATATTCCAGCTATGGCCTCAGCAGGGCAGGGCAGAGCAGAGGAGGTCTTAAAACACCTCCAGGGTTGAGGTGCATCCTGCTCCAGTGTCTCACCACCCCCCTAGTAATGAGCTTCTTTCTAATGTCCAACCCAAACCTTAGGTGGGTCTGACTCTGCCTGGCAGCTCCCTGCCCCCACAGCAGTTTCCAGGAGCTCCTTCACAGCAACTCTGTACTGCTCCAGGAGCACAGAGAAGTCCTCAGCTGCTCTCAGCTATCACTCAGTGCTTTGATTTTCTGAAGAAGTTGGTCCCTCTCTGGAAGCTTCTTCTCCTGGGCCATTTGGGTTGTTGAAAGAGCAACTGCAGGCTGCAGAAAGCAAAGCCCCCGAGGTGCAGGAGGGCACTCACCAGATCATTCCCTCAAACAGGTTGTGGATGATGAGGTGGGACTGGGTGACAACGATCAGCAGTGTCACATGGGTCCAGCCAAACTGCAAGAGAAGACAGGATGCAGCCCACTCTGCTCACAGGCACTGCCACAGCCAGCCCTGGCAGCAGCCAGGAGCTGCCAGCTCCCCCTCAGCCCCAAGAGGGCACTGCCAGCAAGCACCTTCATCATGACAAAGAGTCAGGACAGGGAACAGTCACCAGCAGTCACTTAGGAGCTTGTTCTTCTGCTCCAGCCCAGAGGTGACCTCCCCTGGGAAGACTCAGAAATCACAGAATGGAAGTGGTTGGAAGGGACCTCAGCCAGCTCCAACCACAGGCAGGGACACCTCCCACTAGTACAGGTCACTCAAGGGCTTGTCCAACCTGGCCTTGAACACCTCCAGGGAGGTTGTGGAGCACAGAAGACCTTCAGGGAGGTTGTGGAGCACAGAAGCACCGAACGTGATCAAAGATCACGTTCGGTGCTTCTGTGCTCCACAACCACCCTGGGAAACCTGTGCCAGGGTCTCACCACCCTCAACCTGTGCCAGGGTCTCACCACCCTCACTACAAAGATTTTCATCCATCCCCCTCAGCCTTCTGCCTGTGTATGAGGAGCAGGTTGGGAGCTGCCCAGGCTCTGTGTGCTGAGTGCTGGAAAGCTCAAACACCACCAAAGGTCTCACTGACATCTGGGAACGGAGCCCTAAACCCTGGGGCTGATCTACCCTCAGAAGAAGGGTGAAGTAGCTTTGTGCTCTCCTCTCAGCTTGCAGGCAGCTTCTGAAGAGCATCCACAAGTGCAGGGAGCTGAGAATCCATCCCTGCAGGGGGGCTCAGGCAGAGCCAGCTGATGAAGAACTCGCTCTGCCCACAGGGACTCTGCTCCTGCAGCATGGCCACACAGAGCCAGCAGAGAAGCTTCTACCGACAGCTTCTGCTCCACACAACACTCCCAAGCAGCCTTCACTCTTCCTCCTGCCTCCAAGTGGTGGCAGCCAGGCCCTGCACTTCACCTACCATGTAGAACTGGAGGCGATAGTGCTTCTTCACCAGGCTCAGCACGAACATGCAGAACCCTGGGGAGAGACAGAGAGAGGCTGGGAATGGATCTGCAGAAGTGAGAAATGCTGCACAGCTCCTCAGGACCTCACCTGAGTGAAGCAGCAGTGCAGAGTGAGAAAACACTGCTGCTGGAGCCACAAAACACCACACTGGGAGAGGTGAACCCAAGAATGGTTCAGGTTGGAGGGGACCTCAGAGATCATCTAACCCAGCCCATGCCATGCCCAGGGACACCTCTCGACTGGACTCAGCTGCTCAAGGCCTCATCCAGCCTGGCCTCCAACACCCCCAGGATGGAGGCAGCCACAGCCTCCCTGGGCAGCCTGTGCCAGGCTCTCCCCACCCTCAGCCTGAAGAACTTCTCCCTCAGCTCCACTCTAACCCTGCTCTGCCTCAGCTCCAAACCATTCCCCCTCGGCCTGCCTCAGACCCCCTCAGCAAAAGTCTCTCTGCAGCCTTCCTGCAGGATCCCTTCAGTTTTGTCCCCCTAGAGCCTTCTCCTCTGCAGGCTGCACCCCCCCAGCTCCCTCAGCCTGTGCCCACAGCAGAGCTGCCCCTGCTCTTGGATCACCTTTGTGGCCTCCTCTGGCCTCTCTCCTGCAGCTCTGTGTCCTGCTTCTGCTGGGGACAGCACAACTGGAGGCAGCATCCCAGGTGCTGAACCACCAAGCCTGGCTGTCCTGTACAGACTATGGAGCCTTCCTCTGCAGGACCTCACCTAAGAGATTTGCCTCCACTACCCAAACCATGCAGCCAGGTTACAGAGGCAGTCTGCTGTGGACAATGCTTTGGGCACAAGACTCAGGAGAAGAGGAGCTGAAGGAGATCCTCTCCAGCCCAGCCAAGCTGACCCAGGAGGGTCTGTACCTGTCAAGTAGAGAGCAAAGGAAATGAAGCGGTGATATTTGCTGAGGATCCTCAGGGGCTCCTCCCTCTGAACCAGGGTGAAGAAATAATCTGTCACAGTCTCTCCATAGAAGAAGTAGTTGACACAGAGCAGGAAGTACCTGTGAAGGATGCAGATGCTCATTAGCAGGAACCCTAAAAGGCTTCTGGAGAAATACAGCAAGTGATTTGCACTTCAGTTTTGGGCTTCTCAGCCCAAGAAGGACATGGAGGGGATGGAGCAGCTCCAGAGAAGGGCAAGAAAGGTGGGGAAGGGTCTGGAGAACAGGGCTGGGGAGGAGCAGCTGTGGGAGCTGGGGGTGTTGAGCTGAGGCTGGAGAAAGACCTCATTGCTCTCTACAGCTCCCTGAAAGGAGCTTGGAGGGAGGTGAGGGTTGGCCTCAGTTGGAAAGGACCTTGAAGATCTCACTCTAAAGAATTTCTTCCTCCTCTCCACTCTCACTCTCCCCTCTCCCAGCTCAAAGCCATTGTCCTTCCTCCTGTCACTGCCAGCCCTTGTAAAAAGTCTCTCCCCAGCATTCCTGCAGCCCCTTTCAGGTACTGGAAGGCTGCTCTGAGCTCTCCCCAGAGCCTTCTCTTCTCCACATCAGTCAGCACAGAGCAGTCCCAGGCTGTGTGGCCTGGAGGCACCAGCTGAGCCCCTCACTGCCTGTGTGCAATGGGCAGAAGCATGCCTGGGGCACACCTGGCAGGGCAGAGCAGCAGCTCCTCACTCACCAGCTGAGAGTCCTGAACCAGGGCAGGTCATAGGAGTGGTAGACATTGTAGCCAATGGTGATGATCTCGTGGAAGCATTTGATCTGCACACACATCACCTGCAGACACACAGCAGCAGCTGCAGCACAGCCTGGCTAAGCCTCCCCTCCAGCACAGAACAAGCAGAGCAAAAGGCACCTCAGCAGCCACCCTCAGCCTGGCAGGGGCCTCCTGCTCCAACATGGGAAGCTCATCCTGCTGTTTTCCCTTCCCCTTTCCCTGCAGGAAGTTTCTAACCACCCCTTGGGTTAGTTTCAGCTACAGCCAGATGCTGACCAGCAGGGCTGGTGGTCACAGATTCCTGCCAGGCTTCCTCCCTGGGAGCTGAGCAAGAACCTCTGAACTATGAGGCTCTGAGCAACAGCCCCAGGAGCCTTCCCTCCCCTCTCCCACCATGAACACTGGGGGCACCTCACTTACTATTGTCATTAAGACCAAGGGTCCCAAGTAGATGATGATGAAGAAGAAGGTAATCATTGCCAGTGTGAGGATGCCTCTCACCCACCAATTCTTCCATCTGGAAGGAGAAACGTTGGAGAAAGTCAAAGCAATGGCAGGGAGCAGGACACCACTGCTGTGACCCCCCCCAGGGACACCACTGCTGTGACCCCCCCAAGGACACCACTGCTGTGACCCCCACCAGGGACGCCACTGCTGTGACCCCCCCCAGGGACGCCACTGCTGTGACCCCCCCCAGGGACGCCACTGCTGTGACCCCCACCAGGGAC
>VWZE01023670.1:39780-51696 GCA_013396675.1 Eubucco bourcierii | reverse complement strand
CCCCAGGGACACCACTGCTGTGACCCCCCCCCAGGGACACCACTGCTGTGGCCTCAGGGACAGGCAGCAGCTGAGCAAGCCCCAGGAGCTGCAGAGACTTTGCTCCACTGCTGAAGGTCTGGCTGCAGGAGCTGCAATGCTGCAGCTCAGCCTGCCCTGCTGTGAGCCTCACTGCTGCAGAAATGCTGCCCTCTGCTCTGCCAGGGCACTGAAATGGGACAGGAGAGCATCTGCTGCTGTTCTGCCACCCCTTGGACCAGCTGTGTGGCAAGGTCACATAGACTGGGGACCACTACCCCTCCTCTGCCTCTTTCCAAGATGGGCCATGGGCCCTGCTGCCTTGTACAGAGCCTGCCCTCAGCCTCCCCCACAGCAACCAGCAGAGCTCTTTTCTCCCATGGGCTGCAGAGAACATCCTCAGTTTCTTCCCCACCTTGTCCACATCAGCACACTTGTGCACTTCTGCAGGAGTCAAACCAGAGCAGAGCTGAGGGTTGCTGGCAAAGCTAAACCCAACTGCCTGCTGCCCCACCCAAAGCCTCTCTTCACCTGCCAAGCTCATGCCCACAGTGCTGCTCTGCCACACACAGCCCTGAGCAGACTGCTCCCCTCACCCCCATCACCCTCATCTCTGCTTCCTGTGGCCTCAGGGTCACCTTCCTGCTGCCACCTCAGCAAGGCAGAGCTCCCAAGAGCTGCTGTGTCAGCTCCCAGCACCCTCTGCCAGGGCCAGGAGAGCCACAGTGGGGATGCAGGGGCCTGGCAGTAAACGATGCCCAGTGGGTGCTACCTTGAGGACAGGTTGGAGAGAGCTCTGTTCAGGACCTCTGGAGTGTCATCTGATGTTGGCACTGGGGCTGAGCCTCCAAATTCAGACTTGCTTTCACTGTCTGATGCTGTCTCTCCATCCAGCTTGTTCTCAGACTCTGACTCCTGCAAGTTGAAGACAAAGACCTTTAGCAGACACAGCATTGGCACACTGAAGAAACTCAGAGCAGTCCACTGGGTCTGGCACCTGCCCCCAGTCTGCTGCTGCAGGACAGAAAGAGGAGAAGAAAACATTCATAGAACCAGAGAATCACCAAATGGTTTGGGTTGGCAGGGTCCAGTTCCAACCTGCCTGGCGTGGGCAGGGACATCTCCTACCAGAGCAGGCTGCTCCAGGCCCCATCCAACCTCATCCTGAGCACTTCCAGGCTTGGAGCCTCCACAACTTCTCTGAGCAACCTCTTTCAGAGTCTCACCACCCTCACAGGAAGGAATTTCTTCTTAATGGCAAATCTAAACCCAGCTTCTTCCAGTCTGAAGCCATCACCTCTTGTCCTGTCACTTCATGTCTTTGTAACAAGTCCCCCTCCAGCTCTCCTGGAGGCCCTGCAGGCACTGGAAGGCAGCTCTGAGCTCTCCCTGGAGCCTTCTCTTGCCCAGGCTGCACAGCCCAAACTGTCCCAGGCTGTCCCACAGCAGAGGTTCTCCTCTGGATCCACTCCAGCAGATCCTTTCCCTTATGTTCTGGGTGGTACAGGGAATTATTCCCATGACAACCAACCTGAAGTGGTTGAAGTGACCCACAGGGTGGCTTTGACTCTCCAGCAGCCCCAGCAGCAGCCCCAGCAAAGGGTCTGCTCCCTCTGCACTGCTAATGAGGCCTCCCAGTTGATGAATTGGGACCTGCAAGAGCCCGAGGGACAGAGCCTCGTTAGCAGGAATTTTCACAAGGTCTCCAGTCCCCGGCACAGCTCCAAGTATGCAGCACTGCCCAAATTAGACAGGAAGAAAGGTCTCCAAGTGGGCAGGCTCAGGGCTTCCAGGCAGGCTCCTCAAGTGCTGACTTCACTCACAGGCACCAAACAGGCAGCTGGGGAGGAAAAGCAGAGCTTATCACCCAGCCCCAGCCATCCTCCCTGGCCACAGGACCAGCCTCATCTCCTGCCAGGGAACAGCAGTGCCCTCCCCACCCCCTGCACTGCTCCACCACTGGGCTCACAGTCCTGGAGGGGGGATGAGGCAGGAGGAGACTGAAGGCCAGAAAAAGGATTGCAGATGACCTCCTGGCTCCCAGGCACTCCCACACCTTCTCCCTTCCCCAGTTCTCCTCTGGGCCAGCCCCTGGATAGGGGAGGAATCCACACTTGGAATCAGAGAGTGTCAGGGGCTGGAAGGGACCTCCAGAGCTCCTCCAGTCCAGCCCCTGCCAGAGATCACACAGGAACACATCCAGGCAGGGTTTGGATACCCAGAGAGGGAGACTCCACAGCCCCCCTGGGCATCCTGTGCCAGGGCTCTGCCACCCTTACAGGGAAAAAAATTCCTCCTCATGTTTAAACTTCCTCTGCCTCAGCTTGCACCCAGTGCCCCTTGGCCTTCACAGCATCCCCAAATCCCAGCATGGTGGGGGTGGGAATGAGCTCTGCAGAGCAGCCAGGCCAAGCCCCCCCTGCTGCAGCAGGGCACCCCCAGCAGCTTGCCCAGCAGCACAGTGCCCAGGGAGGGTTGGCAGCTCTGCACACAAGGAGACTCCACAACCTCTCTGGGCAGCCTGCTCCAGGCCTCCAGCACCCTCACAACAAACAACTTTCTCCTCCTGTTCAGGTGGCACCTCCTGGCTTCCAGCTTGTGCCCACTGCCCCTTGTCCCCTCCACATTTTGCCCCTCATTTCAGCAGCAGAGTTGCATCCTGCTCCCCAGCCCCTGCAGCCAGGAAGGGGAAGGCTGCTCCCTGGGGAGCACTCCTGCAGCAGACAAGGCAGAGCTCCTTCTTCCCCAGTGAAGGTGGTGAGACACTGGCACAGGTTTGCCCAGGGAGGTCTTCTTCTGTGCTCCACAACCTCCCTGGAGGTGCTCAGGGCCAGGCTGGATGAGGCCTCGAGCAGCCTGTGCTGTTAGGAGGTGTCCCTGCCTGTGGTTGGAGCTGGCTGAGCTTTGAGGTCCCTTCCAACCCAACCCATTCTGTGATTCTATGATCCACTGATGCCAGTGCAACACCAAACCTCACCTGATGCTGCACAGGGGTTTGGTCTCCAGGAGCAGCAGCAAAGCCTCACTGGATCACACCAACAGTGCACCCATCCCACTGCAGAGAGGCTGTGCAAGGGGCAGGCAGTGCCCACAGCTGCAGCAAACACTGCCATGCTGCTTCCAGAGGGCACAGAGAAGGCAAGCAAGGATTGTCAGGGTACAGGAGGGTCCAACCATCCATGCAGGGCTGGTTCCTGCCACCTGTCTTGCTTGCTCAGTGGAAGCCTGATGGGAAGTGGAAGAAAACATTTTCCCTGGTGCAGGAAATTGCAGGTGACAAGCCAAGGCTGGGGTACATCAACTCCCTGCTCTGGAAACGACCGAGCAGCATCAGGAGCCAGCTCTGCTCCTTGCAAGAGAGCCTGGAGATGATATAGGACATTGTGCCAGATATAGGCTGTGGAGAGGACTCAGGAACTGACACTATTTTTATACCTTGCATGCAAATTGCACCCAGCAGCCTACAAACCACCAGTTTAAGCAGCTGAGTGGGGTGCTAAATAACTTGGTTAAGCCTGAGCATGATGCACCCTGATCTGGGCTACTTAATCCAGCTGTGGCATCGCCTTGGCAACAGCCTCCTGGCACCTCCCCCCCCGCACGGCAGAGCCAGACAGGAGCAGAGCAGCGCCGGGAGCGATGCTCGCCGAGGGCTATCCGGGGTGAGATCTGAAGCTCATTACTGAGTGGCAGCCTCTGCAGAGAGGTCCTGGCTGCCAGGGGCTGGGCTGGGCTCTGCCAAGCCTGCCAGGACTGCAGGGCTGGGCTGGGTTAAGCCACAGGCTGCAAACAGTCTCCCAATGCCAGCACAATTTCCTCCTCATCTCCACTCTCCATCTCCCCTCTCCCAGCTCAAAGCCATTGCCCCTGTCCTATCACTCCCAGCCTTTGTCCACAAGTCCCTCTCCAGCTCTCCTGGAGCCCCTTCAGGTACTGGAAGGCTGCTCTGAGGTCTCCCTGGAGCCTTCTCCAGGCTGAACAAACCCCAGCTCCCCCAACCTGTCCCCACAGGGGAGGTTCTGCATCTCTCTGATCATCTTTGTGGCCACCTCTGGACCTGCTCCAGTACTTCCATGTCCTTCTTGTGCTGGGGTAAGGATAACTTAGAACCATAGAATCAGTCAGGGTTGGAAGGGACCACAAGGACCATCCAGTGCCAACCCCCTGCCATGGCCAGGGACACCTCACACCAGATCAGGCTGCCCACAGCCTCACCCAACCTGGCCTTAAACACCTCCAGGGATGAGGCTTCCACCACCTCCCTGGGCAACCCCTGCCAGGCTCTCACCACCCTCCTGCTGAACAACTTCTTCCTAACATCCAGGCTGCCTCTGCCCATTTCCAGCTTTGTTCCATTCCCCCCAGTCCTATCCCTCCCTGTCAGCCTCAAAAGCCCTTCCCCAGCTTTCTTGTAGCCCTCTTCAGATACTGCAAGGCCACAAGGAGGTCACCTCAGAGCCTTCTCCTCTCCAGACTGCACAGCCCCAATTGCCTGAGTCTCTCTCACAGCAGAGCAGCTCCAGCCCTCTGCTCATCCTCGTGGCCCTTGCTGTGCCTGTGAGATCAGCAGGTCTGAAGAACATTTGTGACCAAATTGTCTCTTCAGAAGAAGGCACAGGCAGATGTGCCTCAGCCTTCTGCAGCCATGTGGTAAGGGATGGGAGCTCAAGCTGTGAGCACTCAGGGTTGGGTTTTCTTTGCCCCAGTATCCATGCCAGGATCTCAGTTGCCATAGAAACAAGTCTGCTATCTCCCTGTCAGAAACGTTCTACCCAATGCAGAGCCAGGGGCAAAACATTCACTGCTGGGAGATTAAAGTAGTTCAAGGAATTCTTTGTGCACCTCTCCTGGAGCAAGGTGCTGGTTTGTTCAGCTTTGACTTCAACAAAAAGCTGGGCCAGGGAATGCCAACAGAGTGCTGGAGACAGAAACAGAGCTGCTGCTTCAGGCAACAAAACTGAGGTGGAAGGATCCATCCAGAGGGGTTTGGACAGGTTGCAGAGCTGGACCCAAGCCAAGCTCATCAAGTTCAACAAGGCCCAGTGCAAGGTTCTGCAGCTGGGTCAGGGCAATGCCAAGCACAAATCCAGGTTGGGTGAAGAATGGTTCCACAGCAGCCTTGAGGAGAAGGCCTTGGGGGTGTCAGTTGGTGACAAACTGCCCAGGAGCAAGCCCTGGGTGCTGTGCTGGCAGCCCAGAGGCAGCTGTGTGCTGGCTGCAGGCAGAGCAGCAGCACAGGGAGGGGATTCTGCCCCTCTGCTCTGCTCTGCCCTCACCTGTAGCACTGCCTCCAGCTCTGGGGAACCAGCACAGGAGGGACCTGGAGCTGCTGGAGAGGGTCCACAAAGATGCTCAGAGGCTGCAGAACGTCCCCTGTGGGACAGGCTGGGAGAGTTGGGGCTGTTCAGCCTGGAGAAGAGAAGGCTGCAGGGAGAGCTTAGAGCAGATACCCTCAGGAGAAGTCTCTCTGCAGCCTTCCTGCAGGATCCCTTCAGCTACTGGAAGGCAGCTCTGAGGTCCCTCAAGCCTCTTTCCTCAGGGCTGCTCTCAACCCACTCTGCCCCCAGCCTGGAGTTGTGCCTGGGGCTGGCCTGACCCAGCTGCAGGACCTTGCACTGTGACTTGTTGAACCTCACAGGGCTGCCACTGGCTCACTTCTGAAGCCTGTCAAGATCCTTCTAGATGGATCCCTGCCCTCAGGTGAGTCCAGAGCACCACAGAGCTTGGTGCCATCAGCAGTGTGGTGCCAAACAACGAGGTCAAACAGCAGGCAGTAAGAGCAGCCAGCTGGGCTCAGCAGAGCTGTGCTCAACCTGCACTGAGCAGCACAACAGTTCGAGACCAAAGCCTGACCTCAGTGTCAGCAAATCTGATTCAGGCCACATCCAGCACCCCTGTGACTCACCCAGCACCCACTTAATCCTCTGTCTCCCAGCACAGCAGCACAGCAGCCACTCTGGGCTCTGTTTATTCCAGCAGATCAAGAAGGGAAAGGCAGCAGGCTCCAAGCCCTTTCCAGAAGCTATTGTATACAAAAGAGCACAAAAATAGGCTGCTGGCTCTGGCACTCCCCCAGAATTTCCTACTGCTAATAAAAGGACTCTGCCTCCCCCTCTGAGCCACGGCATGGAGGTGTTCTGGAGACAGGTCCCAGTGCTGGGTTCTCCTGGGTCTGCCTGGCACCCTGCTATGGTGGCATTTACCAAACTGGCAGAGCTTGTTGTAGAATCAGAGAGTTGTTTAGGTGAGAAAAGGCCTCTGAGATCATCCAGTCCAACATCAACCCAGCAGCACCATGGGCACAGGTTTCCTGGACACCTGCAGGGATGGGGACTCCACCACCTCCCTGGGCAGTCTGTGCCAGTCCCTCACCACTCTTGCAGCAAACAAATTTTCCCTCCTTGCCAACCTAACCCTCCCCTGACACAATGCCAGGCCACTTCCTCTGGTTCCATCACCTGACCCTAGGCAGCAGAGCCCAGCCCCCACCTCACTGCAGCCTCCTGGCAGGCAGCTCTGCCCTCAGCTTCCTCTGCCCCAGGGTCAACAACCCAGGTCCCAGGCTTCTGCTGAGAGCTCTCAGCGTGCTAAGGGAGAGGAGCTGCAAGGAGATGCAAACATCAAGGCTGGCTTTGAGATTAGAGCTGGAAGGTTGAGTTTCCTCAGCAGCAGGTGAGAAGCTGCTTTCACTTTCTGCTCCTCCAGCCCTTGCACAACTGTCGCAGCTTTGATCTTCCCCTCCCTGCTGGCACAGGGCAGAGGTAAGAGCTGCAACTGGGCTGCCTCAGCTGAGCCTGTCGTGCCAGGGCCTTTGAAAAGTGATTTTTGTTTAAACTGTTGTGCAACAGACTCTGCTCTCACAGGGGACAAGTGAGTGAGGGATGTGTGGCACCTGGGGCCAAGGCTGAACGGCTGTGCCAGGGATGGGTTGCTGGTTGGACTGGCTGATCTGAGAGGGCCTTTCCAACCCTGGCTCTATGACACCAGGGCTTCTGGAGCCCACAGAAAGCATTGCTGGGTTCCTTTTTTTGGCCAAGCTCAGTGGATGACAAAGTAGAAATGGGAACCTCCCATCCTGAGCCCAATACCTGCAGGGACAGCCTGGCCAGGCTGTGAGCACCAACGAGCAGGCTGTGCAGAGCAGTTCTGCTGCCTTGGCTCCATCCTGATGTTATTTCCCAGGCTCTGCCAGGCAGTTCCCAAGCACTGAAAACACAATGTCTGCATCTCTCAGGGGAGGAAAGAATCATCTGCTGCTAAGAAGTGCTGCCAGGGCAAGCACAGCACTGCTGGGATCTGCTAATGGCAGGATTACTGTTACCAGGTAACCTCCCCCCAGGCTTGATTTGAGCAGTTTAGGGAAATTCTCTGCCTCCCATCACTGCTTTCTATTTTCCAGCACCATTCAGCACCTCAGAGGAGCTGTTCTCCACTTCTTGGAAACCTCTTCCTCGGTTTTTTCGTTTGGTTTTGGTTTGTTTTGGGGGTTTTTTGGGGTTTGTTTTTTTTTTCTTTTTATGGCTCTTGCAATTCATTTGAGCAGCTTTAGGCTGAGCAGCACACCCTAAACCTTCCCTCTCTCTAGTAAAGCCACTTGAAGTCACTGGCTCAAAGGTAATATTAGAGGAGCCCTTCAGCAGGCTCTCTCTGTGCAAAAAGCACCTGGAGGTAGCAGGCCTGCACTCAGAACAGAGGCCCTCTGACCTTCCTGAGCAATGCACCATGAGAGCTAAGGCAGGCTCACAGCTCGACCCAGGGAGTTTGTTTGCTTACTGGTTAAGCAGTGCTGCTCCTTCTGGGCTGCTGAGGGACATCTTCCAACTCCCACAGTTCTGGAACAGGAAAGTCCCTGGAGGTTGTCTGCTGCACAGTCAGTTCCAGCTGAGACAAAGGTTATGGAGGCGCCCACAGCTCTGCCCTTTGCATACCCACAACAAAGAGGATCCACCTCAGGGCTTCACCTGAGCTATGCAGAAGGGCACAAACCTCACATCTGCACCGAGGCAACCCTTGGCACTTGTGGGCAATTCACAGATTGCATCGGGTTGGAAGGAACCCTCCAAGGGCATCTTGTCCAACCCCCTGCACTCAGCAAGGACACCTCCAGCTGGAGCAGGCTGCCCAGGGGCACAGCAAGGCTGAACTTGGATGGACCTCAACCACCACCCTGGGCAGCCTGTGTCAGTGTCTCACCACCTTCATTGTGCAGAACTTCCTCCTGATGTCCAACCTAACTCTGCCCTGGTCCTACCCCCACAGGGCCTTCTGAGCAGTCCCTCCCCAGCCTGCCTGGAGCCTCTGCAGACACTGAAATGCAGCTCTAAGGTCTGCCTGGAGCCTTCTCCAGGCTGAACAGCTCCAACTCTCCCAGCCTGTCCCCACAGCAGAGGTTCTCCAGCCCTTTGATCACCTTTGTGGCCTCACCTGGACCTGCTCCAGCAGCTCCATGTCCCTCCTCTGCTGGGGATCCCACAGCTGGACACAGCACTGCAGGTGAGATCCGAGCAGGGCAGGGGGGCAGAACCACCTCCTTTGATCCTGCTGCCTGCACTGCTTCTGGTGCAGCCCAGGCTGTGATTTGTAACCCCATGGTACTGCTTGGACTCGATGCTTTAAAAGGGTCTTTCCAACCTGAACGATTCTGTGATCCTCAGCACCTTCTGTCCCAGGTCCCTCTCTAGGCACAGCAGAACAACAAAGCTCCCTCCGGCCTGGCTGCACAGCCCCCAGCAGCTGTTAAGTTGCCATTCCAAGCAGCCTGAAGTGTGCCACTTACACTGCAAAGGACTTCTTGCCTGAGGATTTCACCCTTCTCTGAACTCTGCCTCATGCACCAGCAGGGGACACATCGCTGGGATCACAGCAGTGAAGAATCAGAATAATTAAGGCTGAAAACACCTCCAAGAACAAATGCAACCCTCACTGCACCACCACAGCCACCAAAACACGGCCCCAAGTGCCATGGCCACACCTTTCCTGAACACCTCCAGGGATGGGGACTCCACCACCTCCCTGGGCAGCCTGTGCCAGTCCCTGACCACTCTCGCAGCAAAGAGATTCCTCCTAACATCCAACCTAAACCTCCCCTGGTGCAGCTCGAGGCCATTTCTATCACCTGTGACATGAGAGATGCCCACAACGACACTATCAAAGGCAGTGACCCGGGGTCACTCCCAAGATGCGAGCACTGAGCACCACCACGGTCAGGAGCTACATTTCCTTCCAGTTCTGCCTCATCCGCAGCCCTGCAAATGTTATTTACAAAGTTTTGTAGTCTGCTGCTTCCCGCCGGGAAGTGCAGGAGTGACGATGAGAAGGGTGACACAGGATTCGTGTGGCAGCTGCCAAGCTCCGAGCATCCAGGCGGGACTGGGCTGCGACACGAAGGAAGGCAGCGCCAGGTCCTCTACCCACGGCTCTCCTCCGAAGGAACGGAACCGTTCAGCCTCGGTTAACTCCCGGCCACGGCCCCGGGCCCCGCCGCACGGAAGGGCAGGGACAAGGGATGGTTTAGGCGACACCGAACTCCTCCCTAGAGTTTCTGTAACCCCAGCTGAGGTACCCCACAGAAGCGCTGAGCTCCCAGACCCCCGCGCCCCCGCAAGTCGGCATCCGGGAGCGGCTCTCCAGCCACCGACCGGCCCCGGCGCCCTCCGCTGCTCGCTCACGGCCGGTTGGGGGCTGTCGGGAGGCTGTGCATAGAAACCGAGCGACTAACGACGCGAGCTCTGCAAGAGCATGTGCAGACGCGCACGGTACGGGCAGCGCCGGGGTCGCAGCCCCGGGGGGAGATGAGGCGGCGGAGTCCCCCCGCGGTCAGCAGGCCGCGCAGCCAGCCGCAGGCCCCGCGCCTCGCCGCCTGTCCCCACTGCCCCGCTGGCCGGCCGGTCCCCTCCGCTGCGCCGGCCCGCTCACCCACCTTCTCCTCGGGCTCCCGCGCCCCGCCGGGCTCCCGGCCGAGCCGCTGCCGCAGCTCGCTCATGCCGGCCCCGTACCAGCCGCCGCTCCGGCCGCGCCACTGCCTCTGCGCTACACCCCACAGCTGCCACCAGGGGGCGAAGCGGGCAGAGCGATGTCACCGCCCAATAGACGGCGCAGAATGGACTCGTGGGCGGGGTTAGCGCTGCGCTGATCCCGCCCAGGTGTACCCGGATGTGCGCCCGCTGGCGCCATGATGGGTGGGTGCCGGTTCGCAGCTGTGCGCGGGAAGCGGAAGGAGGCGGCCGCGGAGCCGGGGAACGGCCCGAGCCCGGGGGAGGCTTACGAGCGGTGGGAGAACCGTGATGAGTTCGTTGTAACTGTCGAAGTTTTTAATTGGTCCTGGAGTGCCTTCTAGGAGGGGGTGTTTAAGTGGAGACCATGAGCTGAGATGTTCTGTCACCCGTGACGTGCTCACAGCCAACCGGCTTAGAAAGTGTGCGTGGATGAGTGCGGCGGTGGAGAACCGGCCTAAGAGGAGAGCTCGGAGGCTTGTGATCGGACAAATAAAGTCTAGCTGGGGGCACGTGGTGCCTCTCCGGTCATGACTGAGTTCAGTCTTCTTCAAAATCTTCATCGATGATGTGGGTGAAGGGATACAGTGAGCCCTCAGTCTGCTGATGGTACCGCCTGGGAGCACAGCCTGACAGCCCGTCAGGCTGCGCTGTCATTCAGTGAGAGCTGCCCAGGCTGGAGTGTTGGGGGAGGGAAACCTCATGGAAGTGGACCCAAGGCAAAGAACAACCTTCTGCATCAGTACACGTGAGGGGGACCTGTTGGGAAGCAACTCCACAAGAAAGGACCTGGAGTGTTGGTGGACAAGTTGCCCCTGAGTCAGCAGTGTGCTTTGGTGGCCAGGAAGGCTCCAGTGGTGTCACGGGGTGCACGGTCAAGGGACATTATCCTTCCCCTCTGCTCTGCCCTAGAAAGGCCTCAGCAGGAGTGGGCCCAGACTCTCGTCAGTGGTACCCAGTGCCATGACAGGGCACAATGGGCACAAACTGGAAGCCACGAGATTCCACCTGAACAGGAGAAACTTCTTTAGTGTGAGGGTGCTGGAGGCCTGGAGCAGGCTGTCCAGAGAGGTTGTGGAGTCTCCTTGTCTGGAGAGCTTCCAACGCCATCTGGCCATTGCGACGCTGGGCAGGGTGCTGCGGGTGCCCCTGTTGGAGCAGGAGAACTGGACTGGGTGATCTCCAGAGAGGCATGCCAGGCGCGCCGAGCTGTCCCTGCGGACAGGCCCCGTGGTGCCGGCGGCGGGCGGACGGAAAGGGCCTGCCTCACCCGGGCCCATCGCGGTACCCACCGTCCGCTATCCGGCTGGGCCCCGCCGGCCACCGCCGCGAACCCGGAGCGCGCCACAGTGGGGGTGTAACCTGAGTGGTGATTTGCTCCCGCCGGGCGAGGAGGCGGGATTATGGTAAAAAACTGAGCTGTGATTGGCTGGAACTGGGTGTGTGATCTGTCAGTGTACGTGGGTAGGGTTCGCGGAGGGAGAGGAAGACCGTTGGCGATTGGCTGCGGCGCAGCGGTGGGCGGGGCAGAGAAAGATATATTAGGGTGCTTTGGGGGTTGGCCTCNNNNGGGGGGGCGGCGCTGCAGTTCTGAGGAGAGTGAGGCCCGGCGGGCCCAGGGGACGATACGGGCCGAGTGTCCGCCTTTGCTCTGGCTGCGCTCGGGAAGCGTCGGGAGCCGTTCGAAGCTTTTTTTGGGCCCTTCCCCCATTTTCCCCAGCGCTCTCGCGCCGTTTTTCGCGNGCAGAGCATGGATTCCTCTCACGTCTCTCTTGTGCAGCTCACGCTGCGTTCCGAGGGCTTCGACACATACCGCTGCGACCGCAATATCGCCATGGGCGTCAACCTCTCCAGGTGAGGCCGGCCGCTGGGTGACCACTCCGGGTGCTGGGGTGGGGATGGGGGG